>CM019700.1:25922535-26182535 GCA_009760885.1 Achatina immaculata
GCAGACAGACAGACAGACAGATAGATAGATAGATAGATAGATAGATAGATAGATAGATAGATAGATAGATAGATAGATAGATAGATAGATATTCATTTCAAAAGGGTTAAGAATTGGGCATGCAGGCTCGTCTGACATTCTGCCCTTTGTCATACATCTTTCACTCTATTCCAGACATTCTACAAATATGCCGTTCATATAACAAACATAATTAACATTGAAGCTGAGAGACATAACATAAAATATAACATTTACGTTTTGCTCTTATCCATTCACTCAGTACAGAAGTAACTACATACATATATAAATGACTATCTACTAAACAAAATTTTCGGGACTATTCAGACAGACAGACAGACAGACAGACAGACATACATGCAGACAGATAGATAGATAGATAGATAGATAGATAGATAGATAGATAGATAGATAGATAGATAGATAGATAGATAGATAGATAGGCAGACAGGCAGACAGACAGACAGATAGATAGATAGATAGATAGATAGATAGATAGATAGATAGATAGATAGATAGATAGATAGATAGATAGATAGATTAGAATGGTCAGTTTTTTCACTGGAATCCCCCGGTACAACATGGCCAGATTTTTATCAAAATCTAAACCAGAAACAAACAAACCAAATCCTTGACCGGTCAAGATGCCACAGGCTTAACAAAGCCCGAAAACCCACACACAGGAAAGCTCCAAAGAGTTAATTGAAGCTATTCCTGTGAGGAAAAGAAGATAATATCCGTCTCATTAACTTCAGGCCATCTCTGTTCTGGGCAAATACGTATAAACTTTTCAATATAAATCCACCGGGAGATGTCACGGGTTATCTTTCCTTGGGCTTTGGATATTTTGTATTGATAAATATTTGTATTTATCTGTGGCCCGTACGCGCGGATAGAGGGCTTTACAGATAGAGAAAAGGAGATGTACTTCAGACATGTTGAATATTGCTTCACTTGTCCACACGGTTTCATCCCATCACGTTTCTGTTATATTTTATCTCTTTCTTGTTGGGGTGAAGATGCTGTTCGATGAGGTAATCAGCGACCCATAGCTTCAGGGTTAAAGAACTATAGCTGACCAAGACCCTGTCCAACCTCTCCGTAGTACCCCCCCCCCCGTAATAACCCAAGCTTGGCTAACAGGGCAGGGATCTCCATAGTCCCCCATGGTGGTGGAGCCTGCTAAAGAAGCATTGCACACCCCTCCCCCTGCTTTTTAGCTGTACTCCGGGACTGAAAAAAGTAGCCGCTATAACCCGCTCCCACGCCGATACAATGGTGTACCTCAACACCTTCACAGCATCGGCTGCAAAGAACACCAGCTCGCAGTTACAGGGAGTTAGTACAAGTACAAGTACAAGCAAGCTCATTCTTGTACCATTTGTACAAACGTTTCTCACACTCTGCCGGGTATGGGGCTATTGTTTTTCAAAATTGTATTCCTTCTCAGTGCTGTGTGAAAGATTAAATCTTGTTCTTTGATTTGTTTTATGTCTTTTCTTCGATTTTTATAGTTAAAATTAAGTTTTACAAGAGTTTGAAAAAGAAAAGAAAAGGAACGAAACAGTAAAGCAGAGTGTAAGATTGTCTGGGAGTCTTTGTGTTTCACATAAGAGCTTGATTGTCCGGGAATCTGTCTGTTTCACGTAAGAGCTTGATTGTCCGGGAGTCTGTCTGTTTCACATAAGAGCTTGATTGTCTGGGAGTCTGTCTGTTTCACATAAGAGCTTGATTGTCTGGGAGTCTGTCTGTTTCACATAAGAGCTTGATTGTCTGAGAGTCTGTCTGTTTCATATAAGAGCTTGATCTTTCATTTAATTTTTTAATTGAAATAAAATAAAATAATCATGTGAGTCGTTACTTTTCGTCAAGATATTCGTTACTTTCATCAAGATATTCTTCGCTTTCATCACGATATTTGTTACTTTCATCCAGATATTCATTACTTTCATCAACATATTTGTTACTTTCATCCAGATATTTGTTACTTTCCTCCATATATTTGTTGCTTTCATCAAGATCTTTGTTACTTTCATCAAAACATTCATTGCCTTCATCAATATACTTACTTTCATCAAAGCATTCATTGCTTTCATCAAGATATTTGTTACTTTCATCAAAACAGTTGTTACTTTAATCAAAATATTCATTTCTTTCATCGAGATATTTGCTACTTTCATCAAAACATTCATTTCTTTCATCAAGATATTTGTTACTTTTATTAAGATATTCGCGCATTTTTATCAAGATATTTGTCACATCCATGAGAACTACCCAAAGACATGAGACAGGCGCCTACTACCAGTGGCACAGTTTGACAATCTGTCAACAGTTTAATCTCTGTGAAGAGCGTAGGAGACGTTTTCAGTGGATACTTCTAAAAGTAAAATTACTAGAAAGATCCCTACTCGAGGTTTGCAGGAGACAGAAACTACCAGATTTGAACCGGATTTTTTATTCAAGCGTTTTCTCCAAGAACTCATCTCATGATACACAATTCTGGTTATTTCACTTGAGAAGAATTGCTTACTCTTGTCCGCACCGAAGGTCCATATCGGGCGGGACGCACTTTCTCTCCCTTGTATCACAAGAACAGGGTTAAAAAGACCCCCCCCCCCAAGTCAAGTCTGACTTCTTGTCCGGAATTTTGAAGCTTTGACTGTCTTGGCAGACAATTTGTGAGCTAAGAATTTAGAAAGCACAGAAATGTGAACAAGTAATCTGTTTGAACGGGCGACAGTCAAGAAAACAGTTGACTGGTCAATGTTTGGGAAAAAAAAAAGAGACAACAGTACAACCGTGGGACAACTTACGGCCGACTTGAACCTGAAGAATGGCCATGCTCTGTTGGTGGTCTAGATATGGTCCTCCGTGTAATCAGGACACTTCTTTAACTTCAGTGTTTTTCGCAGTGTTCGTTTGGTGATAGTGCCGATGGTGCATTGAGTGTACATACGTCGATCTTTTCCGCAAAGTTCCGATTGTCGGCCTCTTGCCCTTCGTTATTCCCCTTTCGTCTTTGGTTATAGTTACTGCATTCAAAATTTTTATTTTTTGGTCTTAATCTCCCTGTTCTGTCTGTTATATCTAAGAAACAGAATCCACTAACATGCAGTATAAAATTAAACGGAACTATTCTAAAGCAGGTGCAGAAATTCAAATACCTTGGAGCAGTAATAACTTCAGAAAGGGAATGCAGAATATAAATTAGGAACAGAAAAGGCCAAGCAAAGACTGCATTTCAGAGAATGAGAAACATATTAGCCAACACATCCTTATCAATGAATCTAAAATGAGTCCTAAAATGCTATATTGAACCTGTCTTGTTATATGGAAGTGAATCATGGACAATAGGCAGATCTGCACAAAAATCATTGGAAGCAGCAGAAATGTGGTTTATTAGAAGAATGTTGCGAATCCCCTGGACAGCAAAAATAATTAATGAAGAATGTAGGAGAAGAGCTGGAGAGACCAAAAAAAAAAAAATCTTGTTAAAAAAAGAGAGAGAGAGACAATGTACTTTCATAGGACGTGCAATGAGAAGAGGGGGCATTGAAAATATTATAACAACAGGAAAAATAGAAGGAAGAAGATCAAGAGGAAGACCAGGAGAAATGATACTGAACAGTCTGACGGGATGGTGTGAGAGGAGATCACCAACTGACCTGATGGCCTGCATGAAGGATCGTGTACCCTGGAGAAGCATAATAGCCAACGCCAGTCGGCACGGCACCTGCTGATGATGGTATTATCTCCCTGTTATTTTGATGGTGTAGCTGTTATGATGTCTGCTTTGTCTCTGTGTAGATTGCCCAGGGTTGTTGCTTTGTTTGCCAGTTGGTTTGCCTTTGATACCGCCATATCCTGGGCAATAAATCCATATTAAGACGGAGATTTGAGACTCTTAGTTTGGCCAACCACTCGCGGCGCATCATCCAGTGGCACGTGTTGTGAGTGTGATAATTTGATTAGCTTGTGATGCTTGCTGGTGTGCTAGCCAGTTTATGGCTCGAGTGGTTGCTTCAATCTCCATCCTCATGCTGGATGTGGTTACGGGACGGGACAGGAGGGTGAGGAAGAGGAGGTGGGGGTTGTGATCCCGGCCCTAGCTCGGTATCTTTAGGGGAGGTCAAGACACTTCGTGCAGTTCACTTCTGTAACGAACAGACATGTTTCCTCTCACTTTAAAATACAAATAGAAATCAAAGTAGTACGGGTACTGTGTGGGAATTAATCACAAAATATGAATCACAACGTATTAAATAAAGAATCACACTACACCAGACATGCGCATACAATCACATGTGTTACCGACCCAGTGATGACTGAGTGTGCTAATTCCTCTTGTCTTGTCTAGTCTCGTCTTGTCTCGTCTTGTCTTGTCTTGTCTCGTCTCGTCTCGTCTTGTCTTGTCTCGTCTTGTCTCGTCTCGTCTTGTCTTGTCTTGTCTTGACTCGTCTTGTCTTGTCTTGTCTTGTCTCGTCTTGTCTTGCCTTGCCTTGTCTTGTCTTGTCTTGTGGTAGGCGGCATGGTTACCCGAGTGCTTAGGAGCTCGGTTTACTAATTCTGTGGTGCTAGGTTCAAGTCCCAGCATCGGACATTTTTTTCTGGTACGCACCAAAAAAAAAAGGCCCGAGTGTCCGACCAGTCTCTAAAAAATGGGTACCAGAGAAATCGGCGAAGGTAAATGCGGCTAACACGTGATACTGACCATATCACACTTCCAGGAAATACGGGCCTAACACGTGATACTGACCATATCACACTTCCAGGAAATACAGGCCTAACACGTGATACTGACCATATCACACTTCCAGGAAATACGGGCCTAACACGTGATACTGACCATATCACACTTCCAGGAAATACGGGCCTAACACGTGATACTGACCATATCACACTTCCAGGAAATACGGGCCTAACACGTGATACTGACCATATCACACTTCCAGGAAATACGGGCCTAACACCGTATCCCAAATATGCCTTAATGGCGTGGAAACGGGAATTTTACATTTTATTTTGTCTTGTGGTGAATTTTAGATTAGATAAGCTGATGACACAGTGTTACTATCCACAACACAAAAAGGAATGGAAGAACTAATTATGACAGTCTGTAAGAACAGCGAAGAGCAGAACCTCTATCTCAATGCGAAGAAAACTAAATTGATGACAACTGACAAAACAAACAAGGCAGCTGAAATATATATCAATGAGGAAAAATTGGAAGAAGTGGAGAGTTTTGAATATCTTGGATCACTGCTAACTAATAATGGAGATACAATGAGGGAAATTAAAAGGAGGACATCTATTGCTCTTCAGAAAGTAAAACAAATAAAGAATCTGTGGAGAGGAGCAGACAGAACTACAAAAATAAGATTTTTAAAGGCATGCATCTTTCCCATCGCAACATATGCCTGTGAGACAGCCGAGAAACACATAAATGCCTTTGAATGTAAATGCTACAGAAGAGTTCTCCAAATATCGTGGACGCAAAAAAGAACAAATATATCGATACTACAAGAGCTTAATATTGAAGAAGGCTGGCTAGTAAAGAGGATTAAAGAGAGAAAAATTAAATATTTTAGAGACATTAAACGTCATGATAATTTAGAGAAGACCGTATTGGAAGGGTACATAATGGGAAAAAGAAAAAGAGGAAGACCAAAACGAAGATGGCTGCAAGAAATCATTGACGATCTGCAAATGGACGCAGCAGCAGCAGGCCATCTTGCTCACAACCGAGAGGCCTACAGGAGTGCTGTTTGGGAGGCAAAGTTCCGCAATGGACATGCAAATGAATGAATGAATGAATGAATGGTGAATTTACAGTGGATGTAGAACAGCAAATGTTTGTAAATTAATCGCAAAATGGATCACAACACATTAAACACTGATATGGTGACCTCGGTCGTAAGTGGAACGACCGTAAGTCGGTCGGTCGTAAGTCGGGGTAAGACTTTAACGTATTGGAAACAACTTTTTTCCCAAACAATATTCTGGCCGGAGAAAAAAGTACCTAGAAAAATTACGAGAATAGAAAAGGTTTAAATAAAGAATAATGTCCCTGAACAAACCAAAAAAATCAACCAAAGACAAACATTAGAATAAAATGTATTACCAAATTAAACCTTTTTTTTTAAATGTGGAGTTTATAGATTTTTTTGAATGCTTGTAGGGTTTCGTCTAGTGACACGTGACCGCGCATGAGAAATGATGGATATGTCTTGGGGCCCAGAATTCGCTCACATGGGTGCTCGTTTACGATGTAGGGCATGTGATTTGGGCACAATGTAAACATGTTCTGCCGTATGTTGTTTACGTTTTTTTTTTTGGGGTGGTTTACGTTTTCTCGCGGTAATTTGTATACAGGACGCAAAAAATTTCCATATGTTGCGTGGATCATGTAGCTGCCATCACGTGGTGTCGAGAGACGTGGACGCTTGTGTGTCTTCACAATATATGTGATTATTCCCATACTGTCATGCTGGACCGCTGTTCAAAGCTTTCTTCTCTTCTTCCTTTTATACATATATACATATATATTTATCATATGTCCATCCTTGCTGGTCTCTTCTCTCCTCTCTTTCTTTCTCAGCCTTCCTGTGCGTTATGTCTTTAATGCTTCTTACATCCTCTCCTGTCTTTTGGCGAATCTCTCTCTCTTTCTGCATAACCTTGTCTAACAATCTATCTATCTATCTATCTATCTATCTATCTATCTATCTATCTATCTATCTATCTATCTCTATCTATCTATCTATCTATCTATCTATCTATCTATCTATCTATTTGTCTGGGGGGGGGGGGGGGGGGAAGATAGGAAGACCAAAGCGAAGATGGCTGCAAGACATCATTGATGATCTGCGAATGGATGCATCAACAGCAGGACATCTTGCTCACAACCGAGAGGCCTACAGGAGAGCTGTTAGGGAGGCAAAGTTCCGCGAGGGACATGCAATTGACTGACTGGAGAGCTGTAAAGGGACTTCATGCGTTGAGTCAGAGCTCTTGCAATTAGAGTCCTCTTAGTGCTTACTTTAGATAAACATTTTTTTCCTCGTGGTGCTGCCCAGGTCAAAAATAAATTATACGAAGACACAAAGAGAAAATAAACTGATAGGAGTAACACGGATGTAACCAAGGGGAGATAATGTTTGTTTTCTACCCTGGCGGCAAGATTAAACAAATAGTTCCACTCTGTGATTATTATGCTAGTGTACCTCATTACACGCTCATTAAGAATTCATGTTTTTTTTTTGTTTGTTTTATAATATCTTCTATTACAGTTATTTATATTGAAGAGTATACAACGTATCGGCTGCTAGATCGCTGTGAAACACTTCAGTTTTATTTATATACTCACGGAAAAAAGGTAAGAGTGGAGGACTATATATGACAGTATGTACATGTTCTTGGTTGAACTCAAGTAAAGGTTGACGCACGATGTGGTTGAGTATTGAATAACAGACAAAGTGATCAAGTTAGATTTCAGTGGAAGTGTTGTGAAACAGAAAAGAAAAAAAAAACTGAAGTCAGTATGGCCCCACCCCCCCCCCCCCATCATCATCAGGTGCCGTGCCGACAGGCGTTGGCTATTATACTTCTCCAGAGTAGACAGGCCATCAGCTCAGTTGGTGTTCTCCTCTCACACCATCCCGTCAGACTGTCCAGTATCATTTTTCTTGGTCTTCCTCTTGATCTTCTTCCTTCTATTTTTCCTGTTGTTATAATATTTTCAATGCCCCCTCTTCTCATTGCATGTCCTATGAAAGTACATTGTCTCTCTCTTATCTTTCTGACAAGGTGTTTTTGTCTCTCCAGCTCTTCTCATACATTCTTCATTAGTTATTTTTGCTGTCCAGGGGATTCGCAACATTCTTCTTCCCCCACAGGGAAAGAAAATCTTGATTTGAGTACCGTGGCTTTCTACCACTGCTTGACAGCGCCTCCTCATCGAGCCAATGACACGGTGGGAACGTTGTTGGGGCATGTTAGTCCAGTCTTCTTGCAACGCTTGGGCTAACCGGTGATGGTTTTGTTGGAAGATTTGGTCCCCAGAGGCGAGTGACGTTTGGCACTGAGATTGAGAACAGATGCAGTGAAGCAAATCATGTCACTGGACAAATGACTCCTTTACTGAAAAACAAATACATCACAACTGAAACACAGTTTTCCTCCTAGCTCCACGCTATTAGCGTCAGACATGGACACTAACAACCAGAAACTAAAGAAAATTCATCAATACAGGAATGAGATGTTTAAGGAGGATACTAAATGTGACAAGATGAGACCAAATAAGAAAAGATACCATCGGGCCAAAGGTTGAAATAGCACCAGTTATTACACTATATCCAGAAACAGCAAGTCAAATGGCTTAGACATGTTACACGGTTACCACCAGATAATATACCACAGAAAACATTCACACTAAGATTTGTAGGTAAACAGAGGAAGGGGGTGTCCATGCTAGAAATGGAGAGAGGAAATTACAGAAGCATTCTTCTTATCTTATATCTTATATCCTTCCCGTGCCGTTAAATGTCACATAGAGCTCGCAAAGTACTTCGCCAATTTCTCCTGTCTTCGGCGAGTCTTTCAACCTCATCATGGGATTTTATGCCTGTTAATTTGCCCTCTTTTAACAATGACCTCTTCAGAGTTTCACGCGGTCTGTCTCTTTTTCTTTTGCCTGTTGTGTTCCACTTGATAGCTTGTTTTGGGATTTCTCTGATCATTTCTTCTCATCAAGTGACCAACATATGTCCACTTCCTTTTCCTGATCACCCATGAGACAGAAGCATTAAATACCCCATTATATGAAGGAAATCGTCGAGCCCTATCAAGGCGTCTATTTGTCCCCTCAAGACCGAAAGTTATATGAGGAAGGAGACAAAACACACTGTCTTCTTCTCACCTACACTCGGGTTCGTCTCACATTTGCTCGATGGGAGACAGGCCAGGAAAACAGCTGGTCCTGATTAATTTGCTGTTGATGACAGTAGTCCCTGATCCACATGTGGACGAGCACTGTCTTGCTGCAGTATCATGTCTGGTCGTCCTTGCTGCAGTATCATGTCTTGTCGTCCTTGCTGCAGCATCATGTCTGGTCGTCCTTGCTGCAGTATCATGTCTGGTCGTCCTTGCAGCAGTATCATGTCTGGTCGTCCTTGCTGCAGTATCATGTCTGGTCGTCCTTGGTGCAGTATCATGTCAGGTCGTCCTTGCTACAGTATCATGTCTGGTCGTCCTTGCTGCAGTATCATATCTGGTCGTCTTTGCTGCAGTATCATGTCTGGTCGTCCTTGCTACAGTATCATATCTGGTCGTCCTTGCTGCAGTATCATGTCTGGTCGTCCTTGCTGCAGTATCATATCTGGTCGTCCTTGTTGCAGTATCATATCTGGTCGTCCTTGCTGCAGTATCATATCTGGTCGTCCTTGCTGCAGTATCATATCTGGTCGTCCTTGCTGCAGTATCATGTCTGGTCGTCCATCTGCACTGAGGAAAGGATGTGAGTTGGGTTTTATGATTTCGTCTCTGTATCGTAAACCAGTCAGGCTGTCATTGACGATGACGAGGCTCGCTCTGGTTGTATATGAAATTCCGACCGGCTGCCTCATCTCATCTCGTGTCTGCAGTACTCTGTCATCCGCAAAACGTTCTCATGGGCACCTCTACAGCAAACCAGCCCATCCAGAATCATCAGAGAACAGAATCCGTCTCCTTGGAATATTGGGACCTTGCCACATGCTATCTGGTCCAAGCCAAGCGGGCTTGTCTATGGCGAACTATCAGTACTGGTCAAACTGCAGGTCTGTGAGGTTAGGGCCTCTCTGAGCCTGATCCGCCACACCTGTCCTGCCCGACACAGGTCTTAAACCTGGAAAGTTCCTGCCAGGAAAACCTGTTACGAAGGTGCACGAGGTGGATGTAACGGTCCTGTCTAGAGCTGGTAACTTGTGGCCGGCCGCTTCTGTAGTGATCAGCAGTGGATCCATTTTGCTTAAAACTGGCTTGAAAGCAAATAACAGCAAAAGAGTTGAGGTCCCACCTAAATACTTCATAGGCGCTGGTACAACATCGAATATTGAAATCAGGGACATTCCCTTACCATCACTGCTAGATGGTACAAATGACTGGGATGTGGTAGCGGACCTACCAGGAAGAAGAGAATACCCGATTGCCATCAAGAACACGGGAATGCGACCTGACATTGTAGCGTACTCCTTAGAAAAACAGGAACTAATAATGATCGAGCTTACGGTTCTGTACGAAACAAGAATAGAGGAGGAGCATCTGTTCAAATGTGAGAAGTACAATGACTTGGTCAAGCAAATGAGGCAGGAGTCAGGGCAAAAGTGATAGGTATAGAAGTGGGAGCGAGAGGATTCGTAGCAACATCAGCATACGACCTATGTAAGCAACTGGGCATAAAGGGACAAGCAAGAGCAAGGGCATTGAACAGCCTTTCAGAAACAGCAGAAAAGGCTTCATGTTGGCTGTGGAGTATACGAAACAAGCATTGGGAATATAACTAATTTCATTTGTCACAACCAATACCAGTCCTCCGTAGCTAAATCGCTAACGACGCACTTCAAAGTGCAGTGCCAACTCAATCCCGGGACGAAAAAAAGCAACAACTCACAAGACCTCTGGGAGTCATGACCCAGAGGGACCCACCCCCCTCCTTAGAGTGTCAGGAGTTTAATAGGGCCGAAACAGTTGTCTGAGTGGGGGGATGGGGTGGTACTTCCTTTGATGATCTGAAAGAGTTTTGTTGTTGTTCCGCTGTCTACAGTAGAGAGTTTCCTGCATGCTTAAAACTGGCTTGAAAGCGTGATACAATGTTTCTGTGAGCATTGAAGTGCTGAGATACTGCAGCTAATATCCCTGTAGCTGTTTGTTCGCTGTTGTTGCGAATGGGTGTTTCAACACGATTTCTCTTGAGCAGTGATTACCTCCCCATGAATATTGCGATCCAAATGTAACTGCACGGGCAAGTGAACAACGCTCACACCACACAAGTGTGTGCCAACCTTTATTGAGCTCAGTCTAGAACACGCGCTTAGTGTCCTATATAGTGATGCGCGCGCGCACACACACACACACCACACAGGCAGTCCCCTGAGTCACGAACGTCCAACTTATCACACAACCAGTCGTTACTTCTTCTTCTTCTTCCTCCTCTTCCTCCGCATTGTCTGTCTATCTCTGCAGCCCTGCCTCTTTGATAAATTTCACTGTTTTTTTATTAAATAATTCATGTGTGGGACCGTAGAGCTTATCTTCTTTGGCGGTGTCACTGTGCCAGTAATTGCAGTAGTTACGAACGACATACCCCCACCCCCAGCTCAGTAAAACTTGTTGTATTAAAATATTCAGTTACATACAATATTTCGTAATAACAAACGGGTGCTACTTTGCGGCGCGGATTAAGATTCAGACTTTGCCGGTTTACAGCGGTTCGTCGTGATCTTTTAAATATGTTTCTTTTATGAATAAGAAGGAACACTGCATTTTATATAAATGAGGATAAATGCGAAACGAACTTAACTGTTCCGACTTTCGTACAAATACGACTTAGAACGGACTTAATAGAGGAACTTTGGCTCCTTAACAGCTCTCCTGTAGGCCTATCGGTCGTAAGCAAGATGCCCTGCTGCTGATGCATCCATTTCCAGATCATCAGCGATGTCTTGCAGCCATCTTCGCCTTGGTCTCCCTCTCTTTCTTTTCTCATTATGTATCCTTCCAAGACGGTCTTCTCTAGATTATCATGACGTTTAATCTGTCGAAAATATTTAAGGTTTCTCTGTTCAGTCATCTTTACTAGCCAACCTTCTTCAATATTAAGTTCTTGTAGTATGATTATATTTGTTCTTTTTTTTGTGTCCATGATATTTGAAAAACTCTTCTGTAGCATTTACATTCAAAGGCATTTATGTGTTTCTCGGCTGTTTTTTTTTGTGTCCAGGTGTCACAGGCATATATATGTACTGTATACGTCTTTCTTAATTTTTCCCCTTGTTTTGTTTCAAATGTGCTAAGCTGTCGCAAAATAGAGGTGCCGGAGAGAAAACATCGTGTGTCACTTGTTTCATGGTGTAAATCAGGTGACGTGCAGTCTAAGCTAATCAAAGTGCCGTGCCGCGTGGCGTAGGCGATCATTTCTCTCCTCAATTCCCTGTCTTTAGACTTGATTATGAGATCTGCCAGTGACTTTCTTCCTAGCCACACTGATAACCCATCGAATAACTTCTCTCTGTGTCTTCTTCTGTCTCTACTTCCCTCAGTTTTTTTTTTCCAGTTGCCACAGTGTGTTCCAATTTTCCTCTTCTCAGGAAATGTCCTACAAATCTCGCTTGTCTGCCTTTGATCTTTGCTATAATTTGCTTTTAACTCCAGCCTCTCTTAAGACTTCTTCATTGGTTTTCTTAGCTGTCCATGGTACCTTCAACATCCTTCTTATAAACCAAATTTCCATGGCCTCTATTTCTCGAGTAAACATCATTTAAAATATATATGAAGAGCATACAACGACCTAACATTTCGACAGAAACGCCTTTTGGAAGCATCACTTACAAAAAAACACGAAAAATAGACGAAAATTTAAATACTTATCGCACTTGAAATTTCTCGTATCTCTCTTTTTAAATGGCACATTTTTTTTTTTTTTTAGTTTTAACCTTTTCCAATCCCGCGTTAAATATTCATTCATGAAGCAGATTTTGCCATTCTGTTTAATTGCTCTGTGAATGTTGCATTGCACGAATGTTCCCGCTGACACATACAGACATATCTGTTACATTAACTCATCAAAACTGACAAAACTGAATGTATTCACTAACCACCACAGCTAATATTTTCCTAGAAAAAAAAACTAATTTATTCAATTTTATTGGCAATTCATAATTGAATTACTTATTGAAATAAATTTCACAGCGTCGTTGTGATGCACAGAAGAGACTAAAATAACATATAAATAAAACAAACTGGTAAACGATGCTGTATTAAAATATTCAGTTACATACAATATTTCGTAATAACAAACGGGTGCTACTTTGCGGCGCGGATTAAGATTCAGACCTTGCCGGTTTACAGCGGTTCGTCGTGACCTTTTAAATATGTTTTTTTTTATGAATAAGAAGGAACACTACATTTTATATAAATGATGATAAATGCGAAACGAACTTAACTGTTCCGACTTTCGTACAAATACGACTTGGAACGGACTTAATAGAGGAACTTTTGACTCCCTAACAGCTCTCCTTTAGGCCTATCGGTCGTAAGCAAGATGCCCTGCTGCTGATGCATCCATTTGCAGATCATCAACGATGTCTTGCAGCCATCTTCGCCTTGGTCTCCCTCTCTTTCTTTTCTCATTATGTATCCTTCCAAGACGGTCTTCTCTAGATTATCATGACGTTTAATGTGTCGAAAATATTTAAGTTTTCTCTGTTCAGTCATCTTTACTAGCCAACCTTCTTCAATATTAAGTTCTTGTAGTATGATTATATTTGTTCTTTTTTTGTGTCCATGATAATTGAAAAACTCTTCTGTAGCATTTACATTCAAAGGCATTTATGTGATCCTCGGCTGTTTTTTTTTTTGTCCAGGTGTCACAGCCATATATATGTACTGTATCCGTCTTTCTTAATTTTTCCCCTTGTTTTGTTTCAAATGTGTTAAGCTGTCGCAAAACAGAGGTGCCGGAGAGAAAACATCGTGTGTCACTTGTTTCATGGTGTAAATCAGGTGACGTGCAGTCTAAGCTAATCAAAGTGCCGTGCCGCGTGGCGTAGGCGATCATTTCTCTCCTCAATTCCCTGTCTTTAGACTTGATTATGAGATCTGCCGGTGACTTTCTTCCTAGCCACACTGATAACCCATCGAATAACTTCTCTCTGTGTCTTCTTCTGTCTCTACTTCCCTCAGTTTTTTTTTTCCAGTTGCCACAGTGTATTCCAATTTTCCTCTTCTAAGGAAATGCCCTACAAATCTCGCTTGTCTGCCTTTGATCTTTGCTATAATTTGCTTTTAACTCCAGCCTCTCTTAAGACTTCTTCATTGGTTTTCTTAGCTGTCCATGGTACCTTCAACATCCTTCTTATAAACCACATTTCCATGGCCTCTATTTCTCGAGTAAACATCATCTAAAATATATATGAAGAGCATACAATGACTTAACATTTCGTCAGAAACGCCTTTTGGAAGCATCACTTACAAAAAAAACACGAAAAAAAAGACGAAAATTTAAATACTTATCGCACTTGACATTTCTCGTATCTCTCTTTTTAAATGGCACATTTTTTTTTTATAGTTTTAACCTTTTCCAATTCCGCGTTAAATATTCATTCATGAAGCAGATTTTGCCATTCTGTTTAATTCCTCTGTGAATGTTGCATTGCACGAATGTTCCCGCTGACACATACAGACATATCTGTTACATTAACTCATCAAAACTGACAAAACTGAATGTATTCACTAACCACCACAGCTAATATTTTCCTAGAAAAAAAAACTAATTTATTCAATTTTATTGGCAATTCATAATTGAATTACTTATTGAAATAAATTTCACAGCGTCGTTGTGATGCACAGAAGAGACTAAAATAACATATAAATAAAACAAACTGGTAAACGATGCTGTATATAAATTGGATTCTTCACCATGTGACCACTTTATAAAAGTGGATAGTGATTGGTTAATTATGTTGCCTCAGTAACGGGATGTGACAGGGGAGAGCACTGTGAATTTTTTTTCTCCTCAAAGCATAAACTAGCGAGAATAAAAAAAATGGACACACATAATTTGAATAACTAGCTCAACTGACCAAGTGGTTAGCTGAGGTCGGTTTATTAATCAGGTGGTATCGGTTCGGTCCCAGCAGTGGGATTTTTTTTTTTCTGGTACGCATTGAAAAAGGTCCCAAGGTTCACCCAGCCTTTAAAAATGGGTACCAGAGAATTCTGGGAAAGTAAAGCGACCAGGCGTGATACTGACCACATCACACTTTCGTGTGCCGAAGGTCATGGAAAATACGGCCCTAATACCGTATCCCTAATATGCCTTAATTGCTTGGAAACAGGGATTTTAATTTATCTTTATTTTACCTATTGACCATTGGCAGGTATTTTTGACCATGCTCAATTGTACACGTGTACTAACATCTTGGACATTACGCTAACATCAACAGCAGATGTTAACATCAAAAACAGCACATACTGGGTAATATTATTAACAGCAAAAGTTAAAATAAAAACAACAAAAACATAAGCTAACATCATCAATAGCAAATGCTAACATAAAAAAACAAACATTATCTAACATCATTAACACCAGACGTGAACACCAAAACATCAAAAACATCGCGCGTTTCTTAATATCACTGACAACAGATGCTAACACCAAAAAAAAACAAACAAACGGCACACATTAACTAACATCGCTAATAGCAGACGGTAACATGAAAAAAAGCACACGTTAGCTAACATCAACAACAGCAAGTCTTACCATCAACAACGGCAGGTGTTAACATCAACACCCGCAGGTGCTAACATCTACAACAGCAGGTGTTAACATCAACAACAGCAGGTGGTAACATCAACAACAGCAGGTATTATTATCAACAACGGCAGGTGTTAACATCAACAACGGCAGGTGTTAACATCAACAACGGCAAGTGTTAACATCAACAACAGCGCATACAAAAAAGTACGCCAGATCAGAAATTAACATTTCACTGCTTTTCAAAAGGCTGCCCAGAATTTAACGCTAAAACGTCATATATTGTTATAGAATTTACATTGACAAAATTATGATGCCGTGTCGTTATATAAAATTTTGTGCGGATTTTGCAAAAAGATTTTTTTTTGCACAAGTCCGGGTTAGAAACCTGCTGGCCGGCATTTGCATGCAAATGTCTCCGGTGAACACAACCCCGACCTTCTTGGGGAGCTTATCTCTTCAGAGCGATAGCGTGATCAAAATGGCGACATTTTGTTGCGGGAGAGAGGGGAGTTGGGGGTTGGAGAAGGTGTATTTATTGTTGTATAGAATGAGATATGGCTCGAGGAAACAAATCCATTCATTCATTCTCTTCTAAGCCAAGGACTAAGCAAGGGCTTTCTGCCCCCCGAAATTTGCCAAATAACATGAAAAGGGTTTTGTTTGAAAGAAAATTTTTAAAGACTCTAAACTACAGAAAAATCCTTATGATGGAATCTGTTGGGGATATCAAAATTCCACCAGTTATGTTGAATTTTCAGGAAATATTTCAATGGGATCTTAAAACGTTTTGACGCACTGAATTTTAATCTTGTTTTTCATAGACTGTTTCTATTCCCTAACACAGCGCCTCTATTTCGTTTTCAATACTTTATGTTCAAATGCAGCAATTCTTAACCTGGGATCTGTGCTCCTCCATGGGGTCTACGTAAGGGATTTTTGGGGTCCATGGACCAGCGCGTTGATTCGTTGGATTAAAAAAGACAAGCGGGGTTCTATTTATTGCTTTATTTTTCTAGAGGGGCCCACAGCTGTTCTCAGGCCTGAAAGAGGGTCCACAGCTGTTATTAGGCCTGAAAGAGGGTCCACAGCTGTTAACAGGCCTGAAAGAGGATCCACAGCTGTTATCAGGCCTGAAAGAAGATCCACAGCTGTTATCAGGCCTGAAAGAGGGTCCACAGCTGTTATTAGGCCTGAAAGAGGGTCCACAGCTTTTGTCAGGCCTGAAAGAGGTTCCACAGCTGTTATCATGCCTGAAGGAGGGTTCACAGCTGTTCTCAGGCCTGAAAGAAGGTCCACAGCTGTTATCAGGCTTGAAGGAAGGCCCATAGCTGTTCTAGACCAGAAAGAGGGTCCACAGCTGTTCTAAGGCCTGAAAGAGGGTCCACAGCTGCTCTCAGGCCTGAAAGAGGGTCCACAGCTGTTATCATGCCTGAAAGAGGGTCCACAGCTGTTATCAGGCTTGAAGGAGGGCCAATAGCTGTTCTAGACCAGAAAGAGGGTCACAGCTGTTGTCAGGCTTGAAAGATGGCCCATAGCTGTTCTAGGCCTGAAAGAGGGTCCACAGCTGTTATAATGCCTGAAAGAGGGTCCACAGCTGTTCTCAATCCACCACACTTAACACCACCATTAACACAACATAACCACCACACTTAACACCACCATGAACACCGCATAAACACCACACTTAACACCACATAACCACCACACTTAACAACCACCACCATGAACACCACATAACCACCACACTTAACACCACCATGAATACCACAATGAGGCGTACTATATTAACTTAGAATGTATACACACAACCGCCTATAACAAGGAGAAACATGAAGATACTGGGACATGAAGAGTGTCAGGGTCAGTTCTGTTGCCTGTTTGTTGCCTCTCGACTGGTCCTATTTGATATGTTGCCTGTATCTGGCCCTGTTGTCTGACTTTTGTCCTGCTGGTTGGCCCTAGTTGACTGACACCGCTAGCTGACCTGTTGGCTGGCTCTGCTGACTGCCCTCGCTGTCAGACTTTTGGGTTCTGTTTGCCAGGACATATTGCCTTATGTGGTGGTGTTCATGGTGGTGTTGTAGAAACAATTCTAGCCAGTATTGACTGGCTCTGTTGTCTGCCCCTGCTGACTGAGCCTGTTGTCTGCCCCTGCTGCCCGACCCATGTTGTTTGCCCCTCCTCGCTGGCCCTGTTGTCTGCCCCTCCTCGCTGGCCCTGTTGTCTGCCCCTCCTCGCTGACTCTGTTGTCTGTCGCTGCTCGCTGACTCTGTTGTCTGCTCCTGTTGATTGACACTGTTGTCTGCCCCTGCTGACTTACACTGTTGTCTGCCCCTCCTAGCTGCCCCTGTTGACTATGCTGGCTTTCCATAACACAGGCATCATGACTATCCTGGTCTATCTCTGTGTGTGATGTGACGTATTCTTTCCAGAACCTTGTCCATCTCACGGCCGTCTTGCGCAAAGTTAATCAGCGTCTCTCAGCGACATATTCAGGCTTTCCATCATGTCACACATATTCAGACTTTCCGTCATGTCACACATATTCAGACTTTCCGTCATGTCACACATATTCAGACTTTCCGTCATGTCACACATATTCAGACTTTCCGTCATGTCACACATATTCAGGCTTTCCGTCATGTCAGACATATTCAGGCTTTCCGTCATGTCAGACATATTCAGGCTTTCCGTCATGTCAGACATATTCAAACTTTCCGTCATGTCAAAGTCTAATGGCCGTGAGATGGCACCTTTTCCTTGTTGCTGGGCACTGTACCTTCTACTATTAACCTATCCAAACCAGTGTGTCTCTTGATGTGGTCCTCTAATTGTGTTGGTTAACAAAACAAGGCAGTTTTATTTTACGACACCTAATCCCATCAAGATCTCTTTATTTGATGTTATTTCTATCCATGATATTCTAAGTGCCCATCTATAACATTTCATTTCAAATGCTGTTATTCTCTTTAACATTGACGTGTTAAGTGCCCATGTTTCGCACCCGTACGTTGCCGCTGGGAATATGTAAACTCTTAGTAAACATATGTCGGCCATGTGATGAGAAGAAACAGTCAGAGAATCCCAAAAAACAAGCTATCAAGTGGAATACAACAGGCCGAAGAAAAAAAAAGAGGTTGACCATGTGAAACTCTATAGAGGACATTGTTAAGAGAGGCCAAATTAGTACATAAAATCCCTTGATGAGGTTGAAAAACTCGCCGAAACAGGAGGGAGCCCTATATGACGTTTAACGACAAGGGAACGATGTAAGATGTAAGTAAGTTGTAACATAACTTTGTTCTCTTGTTGGCATCTTGCCACATACTTTTTGTTTCCGCTAGTCTTCTTTTGATTTCCACTGTGTAGTCATCACTGGTGCTGATGACTGAACCTGGAAATGCCATTTTATGTGCATGTTTCATCTTCTCGTGGTCCACTGTAAGTTTGGGTTTGCTCTTGCTGCTGATTGTGTTACTGCCTAAGTTGTATCTGTGTGATGTTTCTGAAAGTCTTATCATCGCGGGCAGACAGCCATGGAGTTTCAGATGCCCTGTTTGCAAGGATCAGTGCTGGATTAGCCAGATGGTTTGGGGGTGACCTCAACGTGACCAAGGAACTACTTCTTTCACTGAGCTCTCTGTGCGCGGGATTTAAAACTAGACAGAAATGATACCTGACATTTTGTGTTAGGAAACTGCAAGTCTTGGTGACGTGAAGTCATTATGTCTTCTTTGTCCCAGTGGAACCAAGGTCAATGAACAAAATGATGAAAATAGAACGCGATCTTATAACAAACTCATGAAAAGTGGGAATATGAAAAGAGGGAACTATATACAAGTTATGGACTCGCGTAAGAAATATAGTCATGATTTGCTCTATAATGACGCTTAAGCGAGTTTCAGCGACTGGGATTATCCGAACTGACTAAACTTCATCGAGGGCGATTTACGGGCGTCTAGAGGATGCCATTACCTACTTTTCGGACTGTGTTCGAATTGTTTTGGTTGATCTCTAGACGGATGATCTCTAGAGGGTAGATCTCTAGACGGTAGATCTCTAGATGGTAGATGTCTAGAGGGTAGATCTCTAGACGGTAGATGTCTAGACGGTAGATCTCTAGAGGATAGATCTCTAGACAGTAGATCTCTAGACGGTTTCCGCTACAATAATTCGTCTACCGACTTTTCATAAAGCAGAAAATTCGTGCAGTGAATTCGTTTAGGCATGCAGGCAGGCAAGAAGGCATGCATGGTAACAAATCCAAATATTCTTTGCTTTTTTTAAATCTAGAAAGCAGCATTAATTTATATATAATAAGTCCAGAGTTTGATGGAAGAATAATATAATACTTAACCGAGTATTATTGAACAGTAACAACATAGCACAATAAGTACTGTAATATTGACAACTATGGCATGATGGGAAGTCTCTTTCAAATGCATTATTTTTAGAATCACACATTTCTGCCTGCCCTTATTACTAGAACCATACATCTCTATCTACCTTTATTACTAGAACCACACTTCTCTATCTACCTTTATTAGAACCATACACCTATGTCTAACTTTAATTACTAGAACCATACACCTCTATCGACCTTTATTACTAGAACCATACACCTATGTCTACTTTTATTACTAGAACCATACACCTTTATCTACCTTTATAACTAGAACCATACAGCTCTATCTACCTTTAATACTAGAACCACACACCTCTATCGACCTGTATTACTAGAACCATACACCTATGTCTACCTTTATTACTAGAACCATACACCTATGTCTCCCTTTATTACTAGAACCATACACCTCTGTCTACCTTTATTACTAAAACCAATTTTACCGCAGTCGCCATTTATCTTATCTATGCCATTATGGGACTACGTTTAACGTAATAAACTACGCTAGGTGACACAAGATAAAGGACACAGACTTAACCACTTACAAACATTACGCATTTTGTGACAGGCGCAGAGTGATATATTTTACTATCATATGAGAAATTTGACAAATATATTTTGCTGCAAAACACTGATTTTGCCAAAAATAACTGGCAAACATGAGTTTGACAAACATGATTTTGAAAAACATGACTTTGACACACATGACGTTGTGACAAATGTGACTTTGACAAACATGAATTTGACAAGCATGACTTTGTGACAAACATGACTTTGACAAACATGATTTTAACAAACATGACTCTGACAAACATGAGCTTGACAAACATGAGCTGACAAACATGAGCTTGACAAACATGACTTTGACAAACATGAGCCTGACAAACATGAGCTTGACAAACATGAGCTTGACAAACATGACTTTGACAAACATGAATTTGACAAACATGAATTTGACAAACATGACTTTGACAAACATGACTTTGACAAACATGACTTTGGCAAACATGACTTTGACAAACATGAGCTTGACAAACATGAGCGTGACAGACATGAGTGACACATCACAGAAAAAGCTCTACTTACCGCTGGTATGATCACTGTCCCGACTCCTTCAATTAGCGACTTAATATCCACCTTCCTCTCGCCACTAAACTCGCTGTCCTGCTCAGATCCTAGCGAAGACGTCGTCGACATGTTGCTAGTCTTCCTCATCCGGGGAGAGCCTTCCCCGGAGCCATAATTACTTGGCTCTGAGCCCTCATCCCCAGCTTTCACGGAGCCATCCTCGTGGATTGTGTAAAACTTGACGTGGCTGGGGTTGGGAGGGGAGATTTTCCTTGCTGCGTTCAGGAGCGGGTTGGGCCCCGAGTGGGAAATTTTCCTCATGCTCGTCGTGGCAGACCTTACGGGAGAGGACGGCAAGGAGCTGGTTGGAGTATTGGTGGTCTTGGGCTCAGGGCTGCCGTCGGTGGTCGCGCTGCTGTTGCTTACGCCGTTTCTGTTGGTGGTGTGCGAGGTGAACGTGGCGTTGCCGCAGAAGCCGGAGACATTGTCAGCTCCGCTACCTCTCCTGACCTTCTGCACCTCTTCCTCTATGGCTTTTTTAACGGGACAGCTCATGATTGTGTTAAACTTGTCCGCCTTTAATCCTGCTTGTGAACTATTTTAACGAACGAAATATCTCTATGCTGTAGATATCATGCCCTCTGGGAAGGGCTGAAAGTCATGAGGATATCTGGACAAAGCTTTTGTCCGGTGAAACTTGTGTTAGCTTCTGCACAAAATCCAACATTGTATTACGTCCTTGTTATAATTTACATTATAGTATGAAGATTCAAACTTGTACCTTGTAC
This sequence comes from Achatina immaculata, assembly GCA_009760885.1. NCBI lineage: Eukaryota > Metazoa > Mollusca > Gastropoda > Stylommatophora > Achatinidae > Lissachatina > Lissachatina immaculata. The sequence goes on from CM019700.1 coordinate 25,944,329, forward strand.
GATTAGGCTATTAATTTTGTAGTTTATCCGATACTTGGAGTTTGACACATTTACATATTATGTACATAGAAATGCAAGCTGTACTTACAAGTTCACAATAGGAAATAGTGGTATTTAATCACTGCACAATATTCAGCTTTCACAGTTCAGTAGCTGAAATATAAGCAAACTTGGTGTTTGAATGATGTAGCTATCATTTGCAGATTCCAACAGTGCTTTAGACTGTACCTCGTTTCTGAGTCAAAGTACACTTCCCGCTAGTGAAGGCAAGTCACAAATATTTATCTTCTCTTAAACATAGCAATTGTCAGAGTATATGAACTTACTGGTAATAATAAGAAGCTATGTAGCTTGAATCTCCGTACTGAGAAGTATAACACCCCAATGTAGCGAGAACTCAGCATCTAAATGTTGTAATGTAGTAACTTTCATGTAGCGATAACTCAGTGTCCAGATGTATAACAGCTTAATATAGTAATTTTCTTGTAGCAATAAGTCAGTATCTAGAGGTATAACACACTAGTAGCTTTCATGTACCGAAAATTCAGTATATCAAGGTATAATACTCTAATGTAGTAAATTTCATGTGCCGAAAACTCAGTATCTGGAGGTATAACACTCTAATGTAGTAACTTACATGTACCGAACACTCAGAATCCAGAAGTGAAGCAGTCTAATGTAGAAACTTTCATATACCGAGAACTCAGTATTTAGAAGTATAACATTCAAATGTTATATATAACTATGGAAAACAAAGTTGTATATGGGTAGCTAGAGGACCATACGAAAGTTTGTGTAGTTGGTAACTAAAGTGGAAAACTCTTGCGACTAATATACCTCCGCGAATTGAAGAGTATACATTAACTGGAAATAACACGCCAAATCGCATGACGTTGTTGCTTTGTTGGCGTTCTCTCGATCTTTGGGGAAGGTGTGATCAATCAATACTGTGCTCTGCCGGACGACTCGAGGTGGAACTTTCAACCTGTGAAATATACAACGTTTATCACACATCAGTGATATTTTATGTATATTTATGTGAAATGCTTTTATTGGTGTGTGACCTTTGACGACATATTCATCGAGATGTAAGGGCACTGCGAGGCAGTTCAGTGTAAGGATGTAAGTGACGATTTATGGCGTACTTTAGCTGGAGGTGACAACCGGACAATTATCAGGGCTTTTAGTAGCTGCCAACATGTGACTGAGGCACGTGATGGAGGGTGACTGTGACGAGGCCCATGTGGGATGTGGAACACCGGGGGATCAGAGACGTCAAGTTTCGTTCAGGGACTGTCACGGGTCAAAGGTAACCTGCATATGATAATCTCCCCAGCGGAAAATTAGTATTGGGTGGCTAGAATAGAGTAGTAGGCAGTGCCAACAAGAAAAGGAAAGCCGGCATGAACAGATGACATAGATATACACATATACGCACAAACACAAATGTTAACTCTAAGCTGTGCGGATGGGCGCACAAAAAAAAAATCAAGTGCAATAAATGACAAAATAAAATAAAATAAAATCTGACTTGTCTTGCCTTGTCCAATGCTATCTCCCTGTAACTGCGAGCTGGTGTTCTTTGCAGCCGATGCTGTGGAGGTGTTGAGGTATAGCATCGTATCGGCGTGGGAACGGGTTATGGCAGATACTTCATCATCCCCGGAGTACAGCTAAATTGCGGGGGGGGGGGTGTGCAATGCTTCTTTAGCAGACTCCACCACCATGGGGACAATGGCGATCCCTGCCCCGTTAGTCAGGCCAGGCCTGTTACTGGGGGGTATCAAATGAGAGGCGGGACAGGGTCTTGGTCAGCTGTGGTTCGCTAGCCCTGACGCTAGCATATCAGCTATAGGTCGCTAACCCTGACGCTAGCATATCAGCTATGGGTCGCTAACCCTGACGCTAGCATATCAGCTATGGGTCGCTAACCCTGACGCTAGCATGTCAGCTATGGTTCGCTAACCCTGACGCTAGCATGTCAGCTATGGTTCGCTAACCCTGACGCTAGCATATCAGCTATGGGTCGCTAACCCTGACGCTAGCATGTCAGCTATGGTTCGCTAACCCTGACGCTAGCATATCAGCTATGGGTCGCTAACCCTGTCGCTAGAAAATCAGCTATGGGTCGCTGATAGCCTCATGGGCATAAAATAAAATAAAATATACTTTTATTCTTTAACTTCCACATGTTACTCTGTGCAATAGATAGTAGTGTGAGGAGGGCTGTTTTGTCTCTGTGATATCGGCATCGTTCACAGGGTCAGCCTGCCTCGTGGTTTTGTGTCGTGGAGACCCGAGTATGTTTGGTCATGTGATTTTGTTGTGGTGTGTAGGGAAATGTGTAAGCCAGTACAGTCAGTTGTACCGAGGTATACATCGGGGTAACATGGGCGAGCATGTGATCGTGGAATATCTGGATGTGAATACTGGCATTTCTGATACTGTGCTGTGGAATGTTCTGCTACGAATCCAAAATGATGCCCGAGCCGTCTCGTGTCGCTGAGTTATTATATGTAAGTTATTGTATGTCAGATGTTGGTGGATGGTAAATGTGGACGTGAAACGTGTTCACTGTTAAGTGTGCTAAATGTATTTTACATATTACCATCATCGTTGAATTTCATTACCGTTCTATGATTTATTGCACGATTTCATTGAGTTCGTAGACACTGCTATATTGTTTACCATACTTTTGTTGTGCAAACTTAATGTTTTGCCAGATCATAATTGCATGATGATATAATTTGTTTTATTTGTTCATGAGTCATAATGTATTTATTGCTACATTGTTTCATTCTCCATTGATGCCTTTATTTGATGACGATATTGAGCAGGCATGATTAGTCATACTACAAGAGCTTATTATTGAAGAAGGCTGGCTAGTAAAGATGATTAAAGAGAGAAAACTTAAATATTTGGACACAGTAAACGTCATGATAGTTTAGAGAAAACCGTCTTGGAAGGGTACATAATGGGAAAAAGAAAGAGAGGGAGACCAAAACGAAGATGGTTGCAAGACATCGTTGACGATCTGCAAATGGACGCAGCAGCGGCAGGCCATCTTGCTCACAACCGAGAGGCCTACAGGAGTGCAGTTTGGGAGGCAAAGTTCCACAAGAGACATGCAAATGAATGAATGAATAAATATTTGGTAATATGCTTTTGTGCTCAAGGAAGAAGCCAAAAGTTTGAAGTAGATGTTGAGAATATTTAACAGCGTCAGGTGAAGTGCCAGATGGAGTTTTGTCATGTTTGACTTCATACATATTTGCTCTTTTGATTCATGTTTTGTGTTATGTTGTTTTTGTGAGAATAGTCAGCTTTTGTGTCTTTGTGTCAGTCTGGCAATGTGTGTTACGTCTATGTTATCGTTAATTTTACCTGGATCAGTTTTGTTTATGAGTGATCATTTATGTTGGTAGCGAGTGAGCTGAGTTTGTGATGGTTTGTTTCTCTTGACGCTAAGAAAATACGGTTTAGTGTGCCAAACTGGACACATATTGAAAGGGTTAGTATCTGGGTTGGTAATAGTTGTTGGAGGGTTGGAGTTTGGGATCCCATGTCCAGCTGTACTTCTTATTGGAACTAAAAATTAGTTACCAAACGGCAACAGTTTACGCCAAGCAGCAGAGAGAGAGGGAGAGAGAGAGAGAGAGAGAGAAAACTCATATGATAAATAGTAAGATAAAGAGACAAAAATAAGATAAAGTTGATAACATCAAATACATAAGCACCAAGCAAAGTTTTACAGCACAGCTGAAGAATATATGGTAGTGTTCCACGCGCTTATTTTAATCAGTTTTTTTTCGATTAGGGCAACTCTTTATTCTACCTTGTAATATGACACTGCGGCGCGCATTTGCATACAAAATGTTTACTTTAGAATATATTTGCACATGGTTTGAAAGCTTTGCTCACGAACCGCGAAAACTTAAATGGCGGAATATGCATATGAAATAGAATAAGAAACTTAATGAACATTAAATGTGACTTGTTTATACGTACACAAATATCAAGTACGTGGATGATTTAATGTGACTTGTTTATACGTACACAAATATCAAGTACTTGGATGATGTGGGATATCCTGTAGCCGATGATGGCAGTGAAATTTTGCTCATGGAAATGATGGTCGACAACTACCCAAAGGCTCCTGTCATCTATTACTTTGAAGCTGACCTTTAAGACGAAAACGGCCCATTACCAATGACTAGACGCAGACATTATGTAGACATTATACCTATTCCCAGTGGCAAGGTAATGATGCAAAAATTTGAACACTTAAAAAATCGCTAGAAAAGAGAAAAACAGCATTTGAAATGAAATGTTACAGAAGGGCATTTAGAATATCATGGATAGATAGAACGTAAATCAAATAAAGAGATAATGATGGGATTAGATGTCGCAGAAAACTGGCTCGTTAACACCATAAAACTTAGAAAGCTGAGATACTTCGGCCACATCAAGAAACACAACAGCTTGGAGAGGTTCATAGTAGAAGGCATAAGTGCCCGGGCAAAAGAGAAAAGGGACAGACCTCGCCGCAGGTGGACTCGGGACATCACGGAAAGTCTGAGATGTGTCACTTGCGAGACGATGGTCAACTTGCACAAGACCGTATTACATTCATGGAGGCTGTGAGAAGGACAAAGTTCTGGAAAGGACACATCACGTGAAGAAGAGACGCTGACATTCAGCAGCAGTAAATGGTCGGGTTATTTTTTGGTGTGTGGTTTACTGGTGACGTTTCCAGTTTATATTATGTCTAATACACCATTGTTTGTGTTTCTAGCTTCTGTTCGCTGTTATGTTCCACGTATGAAGTGCCATCTTGCTTATATGTGACAATTATGGTTCTCCCATATTGTCATATTTATTGATCACGAAGTTATGATCACAAACAGTTTTCTGTTGTCTTTAGAAGACGGAGTCCCAAGAGCCCTATATTTCACTCTACCGGCTCCCAAATGTCAACAGAGTGGCTTCCAGGCCAGTCTCAGAACACATAACTTTGACAAACATTCTGCCACTTAACCCCAATACCACGCCTGATCTCATTTGCATGTAACTCCAGGCAGGAGCCAACTGTTCGTGACGTGTCCTCAATTTTTCTTTAATGTGGTTTAGACTTCATCTAAATTCTAAAAGTCCTGGTGTGAAGTCCAGATGGCGCACACGTCCCTTCCCGACCTGCCACTCAATAAGTACTTGTTTTTACTGTTTCGTTAAACGCTGCTTCCGGTTACATAACACATATGTGACTTGTCTTTCTGTATCCGTCTATATGTTTCTGTCTCTCTATTTCATTCTATCTGTAACTCCCTGTGTCACTCCCTGCGTCATCCCCTGTTTCACTCTCCGTGTCACGCCATCTCTCACTTCCCGTGTCACTCCCTGCGTTATTCCTTCTGTCACTCCATCTGTCACTCCATCTGTCACTCCCTCTGTCACTTCCTGTGTGACTTCCTGTGTTACTCTCCGTGTCACTCTTTCTGTCACTCCCTGTATCATTCCTCATGTCACTCCTTGTGTAATCCCTGTGTCACTCCTTGTGACATTCCCCATGTCACTCCTTGTGACATTTCCCATGTCACTCCTTGTGACATTCCTCATGTCATTCCCTGTGCCATTCCCCATGTCACTCCCTGTGTCATTCCTCATGTCACTCCTTGTGTCATCCCTATGTCACCCCTTGCGTAATTCCTTATGTCACTCCTTGTGTCATTCCCCATGTCACTCTCTCTGTAGATGTCTATGTCACTCACTCTGTCACTACTTCTATAACTCCCTCTGTCATTACTTCTATAACTCCCTCTGTCACTACTTCTATAACTCCCTCTGTCACTACTTCTATAACTCCCTCTGTCACTACTTCTATAACTCCCTCTGTCACTACCTCTATAACTCCCTCTGTCACTACTTCTATAACTCCCTCTGTCACTACTTCTATAACTCCCTCTGTCACTACTTCTATAACTCCCTCTGTCACTCACTGAGAGAGATGCAAAGCGACTCCACGGTGACAGCCTGAATATCTTAATATTAAATGACTTGAAAAAAAATTGAACTACGCACCAGATGTTGGGTCTCTTAAAAATGTCTACCAAGGAACTGACAACTGGAAAAGTATACAAAGAAGAGCATCTAAGTACAAGCCCTGTGTATGTCACTTCGCAACAAACACAGCTCTCTTGACTGAACGCTTCACAACATTCATTTTTCTGGCGGAAGATGATATTACTGCAGATGTTGAAACATTCACGACAAGAAAGATATAGAAAGATAGATAAAAGCATTATAGACGTGGAAAATATATACAGTATGCCTGGGGTTTGAACCACTGACTTAGCTAGGACAAGCTCCAGGCTTACCCTGTTTCGCTCTATCGAACTTCGTGGTTCGAACCTCGGTCATTCTGTTAGTGTCTTTGTATCTCTTATATCTAAAGTATTTTGTATACTATTTTTGTATCTCTCATATCTAAAGTATTTTGTAAACTATTTTTGTATCTCTCATATCTAAAGTATTTTGTATACTATTTTTGTATCTCTCATATCTATTTTGTATACTATTTTTGTATCTCTCATATCTATTTTGTATACTATTTTTGTATTTCTCATATCTAAAGTGTTTTGTCTACTATTTTTGTATCTCTCATGTCTAAAGTGTTTTGTCTACTATTTTTGTATCTCTCATACCTAAAGTAGTTTGTCTACTATTTTTTCATCTCTCGTATCTACAGTGATTTAGTTCACTATTTTTAATAGGTTAATTATACATACTGTGTTTTGTCTTCTGTTATATTTACTTGTGTAAACCTCATTGTTTCCAATTTATTGAGAAATCATGAGGGAGAGAGAGAGAAATAGAAAGAGAGAGAGAGAGAGAGACAGAGAGAGAGAGAGAGAAAGAGAGAGAGAAATTGAAAGAGAGAGAGAAAGAGAAAAAGAGGGGGAGAGAAATAGAGAGAGAGAGAGAAATAGAAAGAGAGAGAGAAAGAGAGGGGGAGAGAAAGAGAAATTGAAAGAGGGGGGAGAGAAAGAGAAAGAGAAAGAGAAATAGAAAGAGAGAGAGAAATAGAAAGAGAGAGAGAGAAATAGAAAGAGAGAGAGAAATAGAAAGAGAGGGGGGAGAGAGAAATAGAAAGAGAGAGAGAGAGAGAGAAAGAGAGGGGGAGAGAAAGAGAAAGAGAGAGAGAAATAGAAAGAGAGAGAGAAAGAGAAAGAGAGGGGGAGAGAAAGAGAAGGAGAGAGAAAGAGAAAGAGTGAGAGAGAGAAAGAGAAAGATAGGGAGAGAGAGAGAAAGATAAGGAGAGAAAGAGAAAGAGAGAGAGGGAGAATGAATGAATGAATGAATAATCTTTATTTTTCAAGGGTAAAGAATTGGGCACGCAGGCCTGTCTTACATTCTGCCCTTCATCACTCCATCTTTCATTCTTCCCACACACTTGATTTAGTACAAAAATACAAATTAAATTAGTAAAAACATATCAAAAGAGTGTAAGATTTAACTACTACATTCAAGGTAAAAGAGAAGAAGTAATTAACCTAATAAAATAGCACTCACTCACACATACACACGCAGACATATAGATAAATAAAAATACATTGTAAATACAGATCTTCTAACATGTTTTTTTAAAACAAACATTAAAATAATTTCTAACAATATCTAACAAGTTGCTTTTCTAACTATGTCACTGAAGTACTTGATGGTTTACGAGCCATGTGTTGAGAGAGTGCTGGCTATTTTATGGAGGCATATAATTACAAGCAAGTAAATAATGAAACATGTTTGAGTTAAGGGATGAAGTATTACCAATGGATTTTAAATTGTAGGGGAGGGTGTTCTAGAGTTGTACTGCAGAGTATGCAAGGCTTTTTTTGTACAGATCAATCCTGGGTTTAGGAAGAAGACAGTTTTTTAAACGCTGAGAAAGAGAGAGAGAAAGAGAGAGAGAGAAAAGAGAGGGGGAGAGAGAGAGAAAGAGAGAGAGAGAGGGGGAAAGAGAGAGAGAGAAAGAAAAAGAGAGAAAGAGAGAGAGAAAGAGAGAGAGAGAGAAAGAGAGATAGAAAGAGAGAGATATGAGTGGAAAAAACTCAATCACGGACCTAAATCCTTAACATTTTTAATGGCAAAATTGAATACACGAGCCTTGTTTCTCTTTTCTAAAATTATATTTCTCTCATAGATTACACAAGTACAGACCTGCCTACACTAGTTTAAACGGCATGTAAGGATGTAATTATGTAATTGAAATGTCTCAGCTTCTGTCTGCAGGAGACAAAAAAAACCTCCTTTCTGGGAAAAATCGTTTTGACATATTTGAAATCCGATTACAAGAAATTCTACGATATTTCAAGACTTAGCCCTATCTATTAAAAACTTATGGGGGATATCGATTATCACTAACGCAAGTATATTTCGAGAATGCGAATTGAAAAAGTAAACCCTGGAGGATGAAAATACGATACTCAGTGGGCGAATTTAAGAGATTAAGAAGAGTACTTAGGGCGATTACGACTCTTGACAATATGTCTGCCGCGAACTCTTATAGTGAATTGTTATTAGTTGTTGTTTTGCGTGTTGACTGAAGTAGGGTCTTTCGTGTAGGACCTCTGTGTTCAAGGACCTCTTCATTGTTGGACCTCGGTGTTATAAGTCCTCTTTAGTTGCAGCACGTCTTTGTTATTTAACATTTGAGGTGGACTTAACTGGTCTAGAACCTCATGGTTGTAGGACATCTCAGATCTAGGACTTCCCCTTTTGTAGGACATTTTTGATATAGGACTTTGTTGTAGGACATCTTTGGTCTAGGATTTCCTCTTGTATGACATCTCTGATCTAAGATTTCCCTCTTGTAGGACATTTTTGATATAGGACTTTGTTGTAGGACATCTTTGGTCTAGGATTTCCTCTTGTATGACATCTCTGATCTAAGATTTCCCTCTTGTAGGACATTTTTGATATAGGACTTTGTTGTAGAACATCTCTGATCTAGGATTTCCTCTTGTAGGGCTCTCTGATCTAGGACTTTCCTCTTGTAGGACATCTCTGATCCAGGATTTTCCTTGTTGTAAAGCATCTCTGATCTGGACCTTCCCGTTTTAGGACATCTCTGATCTTCTTGTTTTAGGACACCAATCTAGGACCTTCTTGAGATAGAACATCTCCGATCTAGGACGTCCCTCTTGTAGGTCATCTCTACAAAACAGTTTGATTGAATGGAGTAATAAAAATGGTATGTTGATAAACACCAACAAAACAAAATCCATGCTCATCACTACAAGACAGAAACTGCAGAATGCAACAAAAACTTCACCAAGGTTTGTGCTGGGACTAAGGCAATAGAAAATGTTCATGAACATAAAACTCTAGGACTCACCATTCATCAGCATTTAACTTGAAATTCTCACGTACATAACCTAACAAACCTGATTGCACAGTTTACAAACTAGCCAAAATTAAACACTTTATCGACAAAGACACAAGAAAGATATACTACATATCACACATATAAACACACTCATATTACTGTTCCACAATCTTGGATGGATGCTCAGTCTCAAACACAAAAAAGCTCCACTCACTTCACAGACGAGCTTTAAATCTGATTTGTGACAAACACCCAGTACAGATTGTAGATCAGCACAAACAACTCAAAATTCTACCCCTCAAATATAGAGTCATTTTTAACAAAGTTAAGTTTGTTCACAGAATTCTGTCGCACAATGCTCCGCCTTATTGTGGTCATAGTTTAAGTATAATAAACATAGCCAGCGTTTAAAAAAACTGTCTTCTTCCTAAACCCAGGACTGATCTGTACAAGAAAAGCCTTGCATACTCTGCAGTACAGCTCTGGAACACCCTTCCCTATCATTTAAAATCCATTAGTAATACTTCATCCCTTAACTCAAACCTGTTTCATTATTTACTTGCTTGTAATTATATGCCTCCATAGAATAAACAGCAACCTCTCAACCCATGACTCGCCAACCATCAAATACTAAAATGACAAAGTAACTTGTTAGATATTGTTATAAATTTTTTAAATGTTTGTTAAAAAACATGTTAGAAGATCTGTACTAAAATGTATTTTTGTTTATGTATATGTCTGTGTGTGTGCGTGTATGCGTGTGTGAGAGCTATTTTATTTTATTTTATTACTTCTTCTCTTTTACTTTGAATGCAGTAGTTTAATCTTACACTCTTTTGATGTGTTTTATTTTCCTAATTTAATTTGTATCTTATCTTATCTTATCTTATCTTATATCCTTCCCGTGCCGTTAAACGTCACATAGGGCTCGCAAAGTAGTTCGCCAATTTAATTTGTATACTTGTATTAAATCGAGAGTGTGGGAAGAATGAAAGATAAAGTGATGAAGGGCAGAATGTAAGATGGGCCTGCGTGCCCAATTCTTTACCCCTTAAAAATAAAGATCATTCATTCATTCATTCAGTCATTCATTCTCTTATCTAGGACCTCTCTTTTTGTAGCAAATCTCTGATCTAGGACCTTGTCGTAGAACATTTCTGATCTAGAGATTTGTTGTAGACTTCTCTGATCTAGGACGTTCCTCTTATATGACATCTCAGATCTAGGACCTTCTTGTAGAACATTTCTGGCCTAGGGCTTTGTTGTAGAACATCTCTGATCCGGTGCTTCCCTCTTGTAGGACATATTCGATCTAGGACTTCCCACTTGTAGGATACCCTTTGATCTATAACCTCTCTGTTTTAGCATCGCAGGATCTCTTTGAATAGGACTTCCCTGCTTCAGGACTTGCCTCTTGTAGGACAACCCTGATCTAGGACCTTTCTGTGATCTTTTTGCTGTATGACCTCCCTGTTTGTATCTCTATTAGTAGGAGGTCTTTGAAGTATAACTACTCTGTTGTGGGATCTGTTTTTTTTTTTGGTTTATGTATCTGTCTCTGTCTAAAGAAAGACCAATCATTAACAAAACTGGAACCCTATTAACATCAAATAAAGACCAAAAGCAAAGATGGGCTGAACACTTCCAAGAAATACTTAATCGACCACACCCAAAAGAATTGGTAAACCTTGAAACTGACTTACCAGCCCCACAACTAAATGTCAACCTAGATGAAATTAAATTGCATGAAATTGAAACAGCAGTGAATTCAATGGCTAACAACAAAGCTGCAGGTGAAGATGAAATAACAGCCGAAATGCTAAAAGTTATCAATAGTGACAACACGAGACAACTACAGAGAATGTTTAACAAGATTTGGAAAGAAGAAAAGGTCACTTCTAATTGGAAGAAAGGAATCATTGTTAAAATACCAAAAAAAGGGCAACCTTAGTGACTGTAACAACTGGAGAGGAGTAACCTTAATATCAGTTGTGTCAAAAGTATTTTACAAGGTCATTTTGAATAGACTCAAAGATATAGTGGATATTGCAATGAGAGAAGATCAAGCAGGATTTAGAAAAGGGAGAAGCTGTGTCGACCAGATCTTTACTCTCAGAATAATACTTGAAGAACATATTGAACAGCAGAAACCATTAATACTGAACGTCATAGATTTTAAAAAGGCATTTGATAGCATACACAGAGATTCATTATGGAGAATTTTATGTCTGTATGGAATACCATCTAAAATTGTCAACATCACTAAGGACTTATACAATGGATATGTTTGTGCAGTCAAGACAGAAGAAGGGATGAGTGAATGGTTCCAGATTGAAACAGGTGTGAAACAAGGATGTATACTGTCTCCTTTACTTTTTGGGATTACAATAGACTTCATAATGAAAAAATGCTGCACAGGCACCAAAGGTATTGACTGGGTACATGGGACCCAACTAGAAGATATTGATTTTGCTGATGACATAACTCTTATCAGTAATAATGTGAATTCCAAGCAAGAAAAAACAGATAGCCTGTCTTCACTGGCTAGCAAAATAGGACTTGAAATTAACAAGGACAAAACAAAAATAATGAAAATTCCTCTCAATCAAAATGGAAAAATACACATAGAAGGGACAGATATTGAAGAAGTCAATCAATTTGCATACCTTGGCAGCTACATAGACCAGGATGGTGACACTAGAAAGGAAGTTAGGATCACAATTGCAAAAGCAGCGTCAGTCTTCAAGAATCTTGAGAACATATGGAATTCAAAAGTTATAAGCACAAAAACCAAGTTAAGACTATTCAATTCAAATCTAATATCCACACTCATTTATGCATGCGAAAGCTAGAAAACAACTAAAGAAATAGAAAAGAAATTAGACTCTTTTGAAAACAAATGCCTAAGGAAAATACTCGGCATCAAGTGGAATGAATTCAAGAACAATGCAGAGGTAAGACAGATGACTGAACAACAACCAGTCTCATGGGTGATCAGGAAAAGGAGATGGGCATATGTTGGCCACTTGATGAGAAGAAATGATCAGAGAATCCCAAAACAAGCTGTCAAGTGGAACACAACAGGCCGAAGAAAAAGAGGCAGACCACGTGAAACTCTGAAGAGGACATAATAAAGAGAGGCCAAATTAACAGGCATAAAATCCTTTGATGAGGTTGAAAGACTCGCCGAAGACAGGATAAATTGGTGAACTACTTTGCGAGCCCTATGTGACGTTTAACGGCACAGGAAGGATATAAGATATAAGATATATCTCTGTGTGTGCGTGCGTATACGCGTATGTGAGATCTATTTTATTAGGTTAATTACTTTATAGAAACTTCTTAAAGAGCCTCTTCTTTTGCATGCTCTCTCTATTATTGAGGCTTCTTAAAGGGGCTCTTATTTTGCATGATCTCTCTATTATAGAAGCTTCTTAAAGAGCCTCTTCTTTTGCATGATCTCTCTATTATTGAGGCTTCTTAAAGGGGCTCTTATTTTGCATGATCTCTCTATTATAGAAGCTTCTTAAAGGGGCTCTTATTTTGCATGATCTCTCTATTATAGAAGCTTCTTAAAGGGGCTCTTATTTTGCATGATCTCTCTATTATAGAAGCTTCTTAAAGGGGCTCTTATTTTGCATGATCTCTCTATTATAGAAGCTTCTTAAAGAGGCTCTTATTTTGCATGATCTCTTTATTATAGAAGCTTCTTAAGGAGCCTCATCTTTTGCATGATCTCTCTGTTATAGAAGCCTCTTAAAGGGGCTCTTATTTTGCATGATCTCTCTATTACAGAAGCAGAACATCTTTGCGAAGTCCCTTTCTGTTTGAGAACCTATCCGCAGCTGCAAATGGAAGTTCTTCTCTATTGTTACTGCAGCGAGTTAACTTGAAAGAGATGGTTCATATCGAATAGGAGAGCACTGCTACATCTGGTTACATCTGTATTTGCAAAATGGATTGAACTGAAATAGCATTCCTCTAAATAGGAATAAGTAGTGTATAACAAATAACTATACACGAAGAACTGGAGAAAAGCTGTGATACCAAAATGTATAAACTAGGAAAAAAGTAGGAGCAGCTTTATTACTTAACGATTACAAAGTTGTGACGTTTCGGCGTGAGCCTTAATCATACCAAAACACACAGGACGAAGAAATTGAGAGAGGAGATAAGGTATAAATTCACACGAATGCTATGTAAAAATGTGAATGGAAAAAAAAGAATAAAATAAAATGAAATGAAAGGAGCACTTATCTGTGACCTGTAAGAAGCTATGACTTGTAAGAGGCTGTGTTCAGAAACCCGCATGGTGAAGTGTAGAGAATGTTTAAATGGAAACTTGTGATGTATGATGGGTGGGTTGTAAATAAGGATTTGGGAAGGGGGGGGGGGTGTGGGAATGTGGGAACGTGGAGAGAAGAGTAGTTATACAAAGGTAATCTAGTCAAGAGAAGGTGGAATAGGTGTTATAGTTGGGGTAGAGTGGTTGCAATGTTATGCTGTGAGTCTGAACTATGTATTACAAGTCAGAAGGGAGTGGAGCTTAGTGGAGATGGATTATGGTTGTGGAAGAAGGGAATGTTAGGTGTAGCTGAATAGCGAGTTCACACCGGAGTTCCGTATTCCTGAAAGTAGCGGTTCTCAAGCGCTAGGCGGCTTGTGTCATCTGCGTGACATTGTTTGATGGGTGATACCAGAAAATCAGATTTGGCTCTGTGGTTTGGGCCATTGAAATGACTAGAGACTGGTTTCGAAGCATGCTGGGCGATGTCGTACAGATGTTTTTGCATGCGGTCCCCTAATCTGTGACCAGTTTCACCAATATAAGTTATCCTGCATCATTTGTATACAATGTATTCACTTCCAGTTTATACATCTTCTAAACAGGATCCACCTCTGTAAGAGAACACTACAGAGCTACAAACACACGACATGCCTTATTCACTGCGAGGCCGTTCGGCCGTGAAAAGAACTTTGGTTCTCTCGCCGTAAATTCACTCAAATCTACGTTCTTTTCCGTGTCTTTGCGCGCAGTTTCCGGGGGTTTCCTGCACGGCACATCCTTTCTGATATTGCGGTGATTTTCGGGCATCCGGTTGCCATTCACGCATAGTAAATGATTAAATTTCGTAACATAATTTTCCCGGCGAGGAATATTTCAAGGGAATTCTATAATATACGGGATGGAAAGGAATAAGTAAGGTGAAAGAAACAGGGGAAAGATGATGGTAAGTTAGTGTAGAGGAAAGCTGTCAAGGCGGAATTTCTTGAACTGTGGGGGAGAAGGGGAGATGATCACGAAAAACACGCGAAAAATGCACAGAACTAGAAGATAAACTGGTTAAAGTGCACTTCTTTTAAGAACGCGAACTGCACATGAAGTGCGCGAGAGAGAAATGACGTCATTCTCTGATGGTCAGTAATCATTTATGCATGCGAAAGCTGGAAAACAACTAAAGAAATAGACAAGAAATTAGATTCTTTCGAAAACAAATGCATAAGGAAAATACTCGGCATCAAGTGGAACGAATTCAAGAACAACACAGAGATAAGACAGATGAGCAAACAACAACAACCTGTCTCATGGGCGATCAGAAAAAGAAGATGGACATATATCCGTCATATGATGAGAAGAAAAAAATCAGAGAATCCCCAAACAAGCTATCAAATGTAACACATCAGGCCGAAGAAAAAGAGGCCGACCACGTGAAACTCTAAAGAGAACATTGTTAAGAGAAGCCAATTCAGTGACCATAACATCCCTTGATGAGATTGAAAAACTCGCTGAAGATAGGACATCTTGGCGAACTACCATGTGGGCCCTTTGTGACGTTTAACGGCACGGAAAGGATGTAAGATGTAAGTAACCAAATACAAAAATCTGAGAATAGAATCTTGAGAAGAATTTATGGACCAGTAAGAGACCCTATAACACAGCAAGGGAAGATAAGAAGCAACAAAGAAGTCTATACATTGTTTAACTCTCCGCTTATAACAGCCATTATGAAAAATAAGAGACAGAGGTGGTTCGGGCATTTAGAAAGAATGGAGGAGAATAGACAAATAAGGATGGCCGATACAGAAGTGATGAACGGAGATAGACCAAGAAGTGGACCTAGACAACGACGGCGAGACAACCTAGGAGAAGATACACGCGCTCTTGGAATCGACAATTTGTGAGAACAGATCAAGAACAGAGAAGAACTGAGACGAGTCTTGTCTGCGACAAGAGGCCTCGGTAGCTCGGAAACCTGCTGGATTCAGAACCTACTCAAATTCAGAACCTACTCAAATTCAGAACCTACTCAAAAAGAAGAAAAGAGATCAAATAGATAGGAGGAGGACGCACATAAAAATACGATACATCAAAATAATATTTCGGCTCGGGCCTTAGTCAGACACTAAGAACGCACTAATAAAAGAAATGAAAGCGGATAACTGGTGTTATAAGTGAAACTCTTAACAATATAAGAATAAGAAACAATATGACAAAATAATAACGTTTGTTATAGTAGTAATGCTCCTATTTGGTTCTCAACCTTCATTGCTGCTGATTGCTGCCAGTATATTTTTTTTTATGAATTTAAGATATTCCCATCCATGCTGATGTCTTCCAGCATTCTGGCCAAATCAGCATTCCAGAAAATTAGAAACATCCTGTGCAACAGATCCATATCAATGGAAACAAGATTCCGAGTACTTAAATGTTACATCAAGCCAATTTTGTTTTATAGATGTGAAGCATGGTCCATGAATAAGAGAGTACAGCGAGAAATGGAGGCCATGGAAATGTGGTTCATAAGAAGGATTTTGAAGGTACCATATACAACTAAGAAAACCAACGAAGAAGTCTTAAGAGAGGCTGGAGTTATAAGGCAAATTATAGCAAAGGTCAGAGACAGACAAGAGAGATTTGTAGGACTTTTTCTGAGAAGAGGAAAATTGGAACACATTGTGGCAACTGGAAATATTGAGGGAAGTTGAGACAGAGGAAGACAGAGAGAGAAGTTACTGGATGGACTGTCAGTGTGGCTAGGAAGAAAGTCACCGGCGGATCTCATAATCAAGTCTAAAGACAGGGAATTGTGCAGAGAAATGATCGCCTATGGCACACGGCAGTAAAGAAAATGTATGTAACTGTCACAATGTCGCTCCAAAAGACACAAGATGGAGGATGTAAATAAAAAAATAAGAGTATTAGTGAAGGTATTGTGCTTCACTTAGTTAACTGAATATAAGCAATCCACAGCTACAGCTTAAGACCCACATTATAGACTCATTCCGGAATGAGATTATTTGTTATACTATAAAAACTGGTGTTACGCTGCACAGCTTTAGTACTATAGTCAGGTGTCATTCTTGTCTTGTTATACAGATATGGCTTCTGTCGAAAAGGGCGCTTTTCCGTAAAACGCATTTTCCCACCAATATTTTGAAAATACATATAACGCGAGGAAGGTAATAAAGAAATTATGTAAATGAAGCTGAAAAGCTGTCCAAAAAAATTGAATTATACATAGGGCAGGTACTCACTTTTTATACGGAGAGCCAAAGATTAAACGAACAATCGTCCATGAGCATGATTATATGAAATGTTGAAGTTAATCATTAATGAGCCAGGTTTTCTGAACATGGATGTTCAAACACTGGGTCCCCAATAATGGCTTGAAGTGTGCAAACTGTCACAGCGAATCCAAATAAAAGTGGATTTAAAACGACGAGCTCAAGAAGCCGTAGATGACCAATGAGACACCAGTTGCTAATGACGCGCTTTCTCGGCTTCGATTCTTCATTAACGCTTTTTTTTCCCCTATAAATCGAATTCAGAAATAGAGACGATTATCTAAATGACAAATCTCGAAACCTGGCTCTGTCCTCTTTTTTTTTAAAACAATAATTCCTTTTCATTAACCATGTCACGTGACAGTTCGATGTGAGTCACAGACGTCAGAAGATGAGCAGATGTCGCTTTCTGGAGAGTTTGGGGGAAGAGGGGAAAAGGGGGGGGGGGGGGGTAAGAATTGGATGAATCGAATTTGGTTGGGATATTATCGAGGGACTGACAAAATAGAGAAGTGACCATAACGAAGGACTGGCATAACGAAAGAGTGACATAACGAAGGACTGACATAACGAAGGACTGACATAATGGAGAAGTGACCATAACGAAGGACTGGCATAACGAAGAACTGACATAACGAAGGACTGACAAAATGGAGAAGTGACCATAACGAAGGACTGGCATAACACAGGACTGGCATAACGAAAGACTGGCATAACGAAGGACTGACATAACGAAGGACTGACATAACGAAGGACTGACATGATGAAGAAGTGACCATAACGAAGGACTGACACAACGAAAGACTAACGTAATGAAAAAATGACCATAACGAAGGACTGACATGATGAAGAAGTGACCATAACGAAAAAGTGATTATAACGAAGGAGTGGCCATAACGAAGGAGTGACCATAACGAGGGAGCGACATAACAAGGGACTGACATAACGAAGGACTGACATAACGAATGACTAACATAACAAAGGATTGAAATAATGAAGAAGTGACCATAACGAAGGACTGGGAGTGAAATAACGAAGGAGTGACATAATAAAGGAGTGACACAACGAATGAATGATATAACGAATGAGTGACAGTTGGATATGCCTGTTAAAATATTTTTGGAAATGGAAAAAAGAATCAAATAAATTGCTTTAATCATCAATCTGAGGCGTGATCTTTTAGATATAAATATCATTGACACTCTAATCTGCATTCTAAACCTTAATTCACTGATAACTTCAAGTGTTTCTGGTGTAATGAATTAGATTACAGATACAATCGTCTAATCTGCAGATTAATCAAAAATATGCTACTCTTTCGTTGCTACAACATCCGTGTCGTTCCAGTAAAATTCATCTCTGATTTTTTTTTCAGTTCATTATTTATGTCACTCTTTGGAAATATGGCTCCTTCATTATGTTACTTCTTCGTTATGTTACTTTTTTTTATGTC
This sequence comes from Achatina immaculata, assembly GCA_009760885.1. Lineage (NCBI taxonomy): Eukaryota > Metazoa > Mollusca > Gastropoda > Stylommatophora > Achatinidae > Lissachatina > Lissachatina immaculata. The sequence continues at coordinate 25,962,727 of CM019700.1, forward strand.
ACTTCGTTTCGTTAATCTGTTGTGTCATTCCTTCGTTATGTCACTCCTTTATGTCACTTCGTTTTGTTAATCCGTTATGTCACTCCTTCTTTATGTTACTCTTTCTTTATGTCACTCATTCGTTATGTCACCTCTTCTTTATGTCACTTCATTTGGTTAATACGTTGTGTCACTCCTTCTTTATATCACTTCGTTTTGTTAATCCGATGTGTCACTCCTTCGTTATCTCACTCCTTCTTTATGTCACTTCGTTTTGTTAATCCGTTGTGTCACTCCGTCTTTATGTTACTCTTTCTTTATGTCACTCCTTCGTTATGTCACTCCGTTAAGCCACTCTTATAAACCTCTCCTGTGTGAATGTGACTATTTCTGTTATTAGACGTTCCCCTTCCTCTCCCCTTACAACCTACAGGACACCTGACATTTTCACATAAAAACAACAATATTTGAAAGCTCTAGCCTGTAACTATAATATCATCATCATCATCATCAGGTGCCGTGCCGACTGGCGTTGGCTATTATGCTTCTCCAGAGTACCCGATCCTTCATGCAGGCCATCAGTTCAGTTGGTGATCTCCTCTCACACCATCCCGTCAGACTGTCCAGTATCATTTCTCTTGGTCTTCCTCTTGATCTTCTTCCTTCTATTTTTCCTGTTGTTATAATATTTTCAATGCCCCCTCTTCTCATTGCATGTCCTATGAAAGTACATTGTCTCTCTCTTATCTTTCTGACAAGGTTTTTTTGTCCCTCCAGCTCTTCTCAAACATTCTTCATTAGTTATTTTTGCTGTCCAGGGGATTCGCAACATTCTTCTAATAAACCACATTTCTGCTGCTTCCAATGATTTTTGTGCAGACTTGCCTACAGGACACCTGACATTTTCACATAAAAATAACAATATTTGAAAGCTCTAGCCTATAACTATAATATAACGATTGTTATTTTATTTAGATAAGCGCCTGTACAAACAAATATACCTCAGGGTCAATATAAGAAAACTGCTGAGAATCTGATACAGACAAACAGTGGAGTGAGCGTCTCTTATTAATACAGTGTTTTGGCTCATATATTCGTCACGTGACAATAACAATAACAGATGAAGATAACGGAGAGGAGACTTTGATGATGATGGGGGGGGGGGGGGGAGGGGGGGTAAAGAAAGGAAAATGAATCATTTAAACAGTAAAGGAAATAACATGGAGAATGAAATTATGTGAAGAAAATGTTGTATGTATTTTAAAGCGTTTAAATAGCAATACATCATTTGTTGGATGAGAAAGGAGTTGGATAGGAATGTTGAGTGGAGCTTTTAAGTTTCCTAACATAACTTTAGAGAAGAGATGAACCAACTTTTTGAAGAACTGGCCACGAGGGATCCATGATATTTCCGCCCCTTATCTCCACCTTTCGGTACATCCTTAGTCAATAAGTATTGGTATAGAACTAGTGTTATCTGTACATTATCACCCGGCATGCTTCGAAACCAGTCCCTAATCACTTCAATGGCCCCCAAAGTTATAAAGAATGATAACAAATGAGGAAAAGAACAAATTTTACCCCTTGCTTCTATAACAGAAGGCGGCCTAGTGGGCTAAGTGGTTAGGCGCTCGGTGTATTAATCGAGTGGTACTGGGTTCAACCCTCAGCAACAGGGGGAGGTGTGTGTGTGTGAAGGGGGGGGGGGGGTACCACCACACCAGAAAGGCCTCTAAAATTGGGCACCAGAAAGGTATGAGAAACAAACGCGGCCAGGGCGTGATACTGACCACATCACAGTTTCATGTGCCGATGGTCTTAGAAATACAGAACCGTATCTCTAATATCCCATAATGGCGTGGAAGCGGAGATTTTACCTAATTTTCGTGGTCTGTAACAGAAAGAAAGTCAGACTAAAGTGTTAATTCTAAACCTTCCTTATTTCAATCAGACATTCTTGTATTACTAAATTTCAGTCCAGGCATAGAGCAAAGAGACAAATGTAAAAACATGAAAGCTTCTCTCATAGAGCATAGAGACAAATGTAAAACATGAAAGCTTCTCTCTTAAAGCAAAGAGACAAATGTAAAACATGACAGCTTCTCTCATACAGCAAAGAGACAGATGTAAAACATGACAGCTTCTCTCTTAAAGCAAAGAGACAAATGTAAAACATGAAAGCTTCACTCATAGAGCAAAGAGACAGGTGTAAAACATGATAGGTTCTCTCATAGAGCAAAGAGACAAGTGTAAAACATGACAGCTTCTCTCACAGAGCAAAGAGACAAGTGTAAAACATGATAGCTTCACTCACAGAGCAAACAGAAAAGTGTAAAACATGAAAGCTTCACTCATAGATCAAAGAGACAGGTGTAAAACATGAAAGCTTCATTCATAGAGCAAAGAGACAAGTGTAAAACATGAAAGCTTCACTCATAGAGCAAAGAGACAAGTGTAAAACATGAAAGCTTCACTCACAGAGCAAACAGAAAAGTGTAAAACATGAAAGCTTCACTCATAGAGCAAAGAGACAAGCGTAAAGCAGGAAAGCTTCACTCATAAAGCAAAGAGACAAGCGTAAAGCAGGAAAGCTTCACTCATAAAGCAAAGAGACAAGCGTAGAGCAGGAAAGCTTCACTCATAAAGCAAAGAGACAAGCGTAGAGCAGGAAAGCTTCACTCATAAAGCAAAGAGACAAGCGTAAGCAGGAAAGTTTCACTCATAAAGCAAAGAGACAAGCGTAGAGCAGGAAAGCTTCACTCATAAAGCAAAGAGACAAGCGTAAAGCAGGAAAGCTTCACTCATAAAGCAAAGAGACAAGCGTAGAGCAGGAAAGCTTCACTCATAAAGCAAAGAGACAAGCGTAAAGCAGGAAAGCTTCACTCATAAAGCAAAGAGACAAGCGTAGAGCAGGAAAGCTTCACTCATAAAGCAAAGAGACAAGCGTAGAGCAGGAAAGCTTCACTCACAGAGCAAAGAGACAAACGTAAAGCAGGAAAGTTTCACTCATAAAGCAAAGAGACAAGCGTAAAGCAGGAAAACTTCACCGAGAAAGCAAAGAGACGAGCGTTAAGCAGGAAAGCTTCACTCACAGATCAAACAGACAAGCGTAAAGCAGGAAAGCTTCACTTACAGACCTTAGAGACAAACGTAAAGCAGGAAAGCTTCACTCATAAAGCAAAGAGATGAAGGTAAAGCAGGAAAACTTCACTGAGAAAGCAAAGAGACGAGCTTAAAGCAGGAAAGCTTCACTAACAGATCAAAGAGACGAAGGTAAAGCAGGAAAACGTCACTGAGAAAGCAAAGAGACGAGCATAAAGCAGGAAAGCTTCACTCACACACCCACACAACAACAAAAAACTCCACAAAGAAACTGTTCAACTCTCATCATCTCCGGAAAAAAATGACTGTGCAGCTCATCAGTTATTCTGTCATATTTTAAAAAAGTTTTCAGATTTCCTGACGTGGTCTCTGCATGTTTTGAAAAATGACTCACAAGGAACCGGATTTGGGAAATGTCGAAAAAAATCATGCAGTGATTTTCACTCATTTCAAGGAACGCCAGATTTCCCATTTGTCACAAGAACACAATTAATTGTGGTCAACTTCTACTTTCCACTTGCCACTAGAGCACTGAGTTCGGGTCAACTTCTACTTTCCACTTGCCACTAGAGCACTGAGTTCGAGTCAACTTCTACTTTCCATTTGCCACTAGGACAGCTGTAATCAACCATCTTGCTTACAACCGATTCGACTTTCCATTTACCACTAGGACAGCTGTGGTCAACCATCTTGCTTACAACCGATTCGACTTCCAACTTGCCTCTAGGGCAGCTATAGTCAACCATCTTGCTTACAACCGATTCGACTTTCCATTTACCACTAGGACAGCTGTAGTCAAACATTTTGCTTACAACCGAGAGGCCTACAGGAGAGCTGTTAGGGAGGCAAAGTTCCGCAAGGGACATGCAAATGACTGACTGACTGACTGAGCTAATCTGACCATCCGCTTGCCACCAGGACACTTTGAGCTGTGGCCGACCTCGACTTCACATCTGTCACTAGGTCACACACTGAGCTGTGGTCAATACTTGAAATAATTCTCGTAGTTTGATCAGATAATTGAGGACAAACCTCGATCTCTCTCTCTCTCTCCTAGTGGCTTGGGCTTTCATTGCTTTCTCCTACATTTTTTTCGGTCCTCATCTCTCTTAACATCTAGACAAGCACAAAGTAATTTGTCCTGAGATCCCCAGAGAAGGAAAGTCACTCTCCTGATTATAAGATCGATTTCTCTCCCATCCAGATAATTTGGACAAAAATTATACGGACTCCACATAATAGGCGTCCCTACAAAGTGTTGATTCTGTAGAAGGTTTCATCTCCCCCTTTTAGACCCCAGGCCACACACCTGCCGTTTGTATTAGCCTGGTACATTTACATATCTGTAACAATATTTAAATTTTTCTGACGATTTCTGTTAGGGCTGCTGCTTAATTCAGATGAACCCGGTGAAAGTATTCTGTCGCAGAGGCCACAATTAAGACAGTTTATTTAAAAAGATCACAAAGGACAGGCGTTTGTGGAAAACCCTTGGGGAAGCCCCATGTGCCCCTTCAAGTTCAGAGAGAGAGAGAGAGAGAGAGAGAGAGAGATTAAAAAAGATTACATTACATAATAGCAATAGAACAGTGGTAATGGTAAATGCCATCAGGAAAAAAAAACAGCCTTCATAATGTATGGAACCATATAACAAATAAAGAAGAAAAAAAAATATCCTTCACAGTAACTATAAAGAGCTAAATAAAAAACAGCTTCCGTGCACCAAAGACCTAGGGAAAAAGAAATATCGCGTTCCCAACTGCACACCTAATGAGCTAGATTAAAAGCATTCTTCGCAATAAATCTAAGAGCTAACAAAGAAATATCCTCTACAATAAATCTAAGACTTAACAAAGAAATGTCCTGTACAATAAATCTAATGAGCTAAGAAAGAAATATCCTCTACAATAAATCTAATGAGGTAACAAAGAAATATCCTCTACAATAAATCGAAGAGCTAACAAAAATATCCTTTACAATACATCTAAGAGCTAACAAAGAAATATCCTCTACAACTAATCTAATGATCTAATGAGCTAACAAAAAATATCCTCTACAATGAATCTAATGAGCTAACATAGAAATATCCTCTAAAATAAATCTACTGAGCTAACAAAGAAATATCCTCTGCAATAAATTTAATGAGCTAACAAAGAAATCTCCTCTACAATAAATCTAACGAACTAGAAAGAAATATCCTGCAAAATAAATCTAATGAGCTAAAAGCATCCTCCACAATAAATCTAATGAGCTAAAACCATCCTTCACGATAAATCTATTGAGCTAAAAGCATCCTTCACGATAAATCTAATGAGCTAAAAGCATCCTCCACGATAAATCTAATGAGCTAAAAGCATGCTCCATGATAAATCTAATGAGCTAAAAGCATCCTTCACGATAAATCTAATGAGCTAGAAACATCCTCTATAATAAATCTAATGAGCTAAAAAGAAAATCCTCCAGAATACGTCAAACGAGCTAGCATAACAAGCGAAATTCCCCATCCGGACACTTCCTACACTTCAGCAAACACGAGCTTCAGAGCAAAACTTATGATTTGATTACAGATAACCCTCCTAGCTTTCACATGGAGGTAGGCAGAGAACAAATCCAAGAAGAGAAATCACTAGAGAAATTTTTATCCCAAGGGAGTGACGGGCAATGATGATGATGATGATGAGGACGATGATGATGAATCTTTAAAACTACAAATAATGATTTCAGAAATAAAACCTACCGACCTGCCTGCCTGTCTACCTACCTACCTACCTACCTACTTAACTGCCTGCCTGTCTACCTACCTACCTAACTACCTTACTGCCTGCCTGCCTACCTACCTACCTGCCTACCTACTTGACTGCTACCTACCTACCTGCCTGCCTACCTACCTACCTGCCTGCCTGTCTACCTACCTACCTACCTACCTACCTACTTAACTGCCTGCCTGTCTACCTACCTACCTAACTACCTTACTACCTGCCTGCCTGTCTGCCTGGCTACCTACCTACCTACCTGCCTACCTACCTACCTACCTGCCTGCCTGTCTACCTACCTACCTACCTATCTACCTACCTACCTACCTACTTAGCTGCCTGCCTGTCTACCTACCTACCTACCTAACTACCTTACTGCCTGCCTGCCTACCTACCTACCTGCCTGCCTGCCTACCTACCTGACTGCTACCTACCTACCTGCCTGCCTGCCTACCTACCCGCCTGCCTACCTACCTGCCTGCCTACCTACCTGCTTGCCTACCCACCTGCCTACCTACTTACCTACCTACCTGCCTGCCTACCTACCTGCCTGCCTGCCTACCTACCTACCTGCCTACCTACCTAGTTTCCTGCCTATCTCTTACCTACCTACCTATCCACCAACTCACCCACCCACTTACCTTCTTACCTACCCACCTTCATGCCAACCTACTTACTTACCTACCTACCTGCCCACCCACCTAACCACCTACCTACCGACCTATCTGCCTACCTAAATATTTCCCTAACTACATATTTGTCTAACGTCCGTCAGTCCATCTGTCTGTTTATCTGTCTGTCTGTCTATCTATCTGTCAGATCTGTAATTCGTTAATGTCTCTCTCCTTCACTATAGCCATTAAGCGCCCGCCATATGGAGATGTAGTTTGCATTCTGAACAAATCATGGCCTCAAAAATGTGCCCCGGTTTCTCAGATATTTTTGCACAGAAAATAAATCTTAGAGAAAGCGAAAAACGTGGAAAACAGAGAATAACAATAAATATCCCTTAGAAAAAAAGGTATTTTCTAAAAATGCTGAAAACCACTAATCTCTAAAAATGAAAGTTAACCACGAAGAGGAATTAGATTCCGTAATTGCGGCTATGATTGCTTTCCTGTCAGTGACCTCTCCGCCATTTTTACTCTTTGATCTTGGAGAGTTCTTGCGTGGCATCGCTTCCGGTACTGAGAACTTGGCTTCGCCAATGTGTGTTTATATTGTGAACTATTTTGAAGTGAGAGTTTTTTTTAATGCCACATCTTTCGATTCAAAGTGTTCATTCATTCATTTGCATGTCCCTTGCGGAACTTTGCCTCTCAAACAGCACTCCTGTAGGCCTCTCGGTTGTGAACAAGATGGCCTGCTGCTGCTGCATCCATTTGCAGATCGTCAACGATGTCTTGCAGCCATCTTCGTTTTGGTCTTCCTCATTTTCTTTTTCCCATTATGTATCCTTCCAGTACGATCTTCTCTAAATTCTCATGACGTTTAATGTGTCCAAAATATTTAAGTTTTCTCTCTTTAATCCTCTTTACTAGCCAGCCTCATTCAAAGTGTTAGCAACGTTAAAACTGATTTCGTTGACTATATCTTAGTTTGTTCAAGTTAGTACAAAATATTTCTAGCCAAATTACAGCACTTTTTTGTGTTTATTTATATGATGAATATAGAAAACAAATGCCTAAGGAAAATACTCGGCAAAAAATGGAACGGATTCAAGAACAATGCAGAGCGAACAACAACGAGTCTCATTGGTGATCAGGAAAAGAAGATGGACATATTTTGGTCACGTGATGAGAAAACGCGATCAGAGAATCCGAAAACAAGCTATCAAGTGGAACACAACAGGCCGAAAAAAAAAGAGGCAGACCGCGTGAAACTTTAATGAGAACATTGTTAAGACAGGCCAAATTAACAGGCATAAAATCCCCTGATGAGGTTGAAAAGCTGGCCGAAAGCAGGAAAAATTGGCCAACTACCTTGCGAGCCCTATGTGACGTTTTACGGCACGGGAAGGATATAAGATATAAGAAAGTATGATTAATACCAACCAGGTAGAGAACCCACAGCAATTTAGTTATTATTAATCCCAATCCTACCTACTGGCTGGCTAGTAAAGAGGATTAAACAGAGAAAACTTTAATATTTTTGACATATTAAACGTCAAGAGAATTTAGAGAAGACCGTCATGGGAGGGTACATATTAGGAAAAAGAAAGAGAGGAAGACCAAGGCGAAGATGGCTGCAAGACGTCGTTGATAATCTGCAAATGGATGCATCAGCAGCAGGACATCTTGCTCACAACCGAGAGGCCTACAGGAGATCTGTTAGGGAGGCAAAGTTCCGCAATGGACATGCAAATGACTGACTAACCTACCTACCTAACTACCTAGTTTCCTGCCTACCTACTTACTTACCTACAATGCTCAGAGATCTGTGCCCTGAAACAGGCTCAAATTTGACATTGAAAAGAACTCTTTGTATAATTAAACTTAAAATCGCCCAGAAGTTGTTTTTCGTCTGTTTATATTACTGTGTAAGCTTTCAAAATGCTAAAATTCTATGGTTACCTGCACGGGGTCTCGGCAGTAAGAACACATGTATGCTGTGGCAGAAACGTGCCTTACCGAGTGTGCCTCAGTCTGAAAAAGTTTGAGGAACACTGGACTAGATGATTACTTTTCGATCATTGTGATCTGTTATCGTAGTAATCATCTTGTATTTCTTCTTCTTCTTCGTTGTTTCTTTTTTCTTCCTCTTCTTCTTCTTCCTTCTTATTCTGCTTCATCGTTCCTCCTCCTCTTTCTTCTTCTTCTTCTTCTTCTTTTTCTTCTTCTTCTTCTTCTTCATCTTCTTCTTCTTCACCAGGAAGAGAGGCCTTGGTTTCGATGAATCACGGTTTTGCAGCTCCCCTGTTGTATCTGCGTCTTTCGATTCGACATATCAGTCTTCGGTACAGTTTACTCTTAGGACAGGTTTTGTATTGCTGTTCAGTCCTTCTTTCTGCGGAAGCTTTCCGTTATGTCATAATGACAAGGAGTTTTTCCATTGTAATGCAGAGAACCTTCCGCATTTCATCCAGATAGCAGAGTATGTTCTACATAATAATAATAATAATAATAATAATAATAATAAGCAGGCTAATCAAATCCCCAAATCTCGTAGCTTTCAGAAGAACACAGAGTGGAAGCTGGTAAAAGACAAAACTTTTTGGGAAATTTTTGCCAGTGTTCTGTATTTTGTCAGGAAAGTCAATGGAGTCCATTATTAGTTGGAGTGTACAACATTCATGATCTCGTAGATTTTATTGTGCGTGGTTCTGAAGAACTGTGTCTGTGTTTCTGAATGAACAAGACGAAAGATGAGACAAGACGAAAGGAAGCAACCAGCCACGATAAAAGTTTAGTGCGTGGGTCGAACTTCAGGAAATTATATAAGCAAGTCATCACCATCATCTCGTCCCGTCTTCCCACGGAAGGTTGGCTGCAATGAATCTCCACTCTGCCCTGTTTCTTGCCTTCGTAGAGCACTCGGCCAAGCTGGTTCGTGTCCATCTCTTGTTGTTGTCCACCCATCTATGTCTTTGTCGTCCTCTTGCTCTTTTCCCTTCGATCTTGCTCTCAAAAAGGATCTTCAGTTTAGTAATGTGCCTCTTGACGTACTCAGAGTATCTTAGCTGTCTTGTTTTTATGATTTTCAGTACTTCTCATTTCACTTCTAGCTTGTCTAGCATTTGTTTGTTTTCTTTCTGTCCATGACATACGCTACGTTCTTCTGTATATCCACATTTCAATGGCCCAGATTTTCTTTTCTGTTGCCTTACTGAAGGTCCAGTCTTCTACGTCATAAAGGAATATTGAGCACATGTAGTACGTTCAGTCAGTCAGTCATTTGCGTGTCCCTTTAGGAGCTTTGCCTCCCTAACAGCTCTCCTGTAGGCCTCTCGATTGTAAGCAAGACGCCCTGCTGCTGATGCATCCATTTGCAGATTATTAACGATGTCTTGCAGCCATCTTCACATTGGTCTTCCTCTCTTTCTTTTTCCCATTATGTACCCTCCTAAGACTGTCTTCTCTAGATTATCATGACGTTTAATGTGTCCAAAATATTTAAGTTTTCTCTCTTTAATCCTCTTTACTAGCCAGCCTTCTTCAATATTAATTTCTTGAAGTATGGATATATTTGTTCTTTTTTGTGTCCACGATATTTGAAGAACTCTTCTGTAGCATTTACATTCAAAGGCATTTATGTGTTTCTCAGCTGTTTTGTTAAGTGTCCAGGTCTCACAGGCAGATGTTGGCGATGGGAAAGACGCATGCCCTTAAACATTTGATTTATGTAGCTCTGTCTGTTCCTCTCCACAGCTTCTTTAGTTGTTTTACATCATTAAGAGCGATAGATGTCCTTTTAATTTCCCTCATTGTATCTCCATTATTAGTTAGTAGTGATCCAAGATATTCAAAACTCTGCACCTCTTCCAATTTTTCCTCATTTCATCTGTCTTATTTGTTTTGTCAGTTGTCATCATTTTAGTTTTCTAAACTTTACGATATGTAATATCAATTGCTCTGATTTTTGTTTTAGTATAAAACTCCTCCATAGTCCGCTGAAGGTGTTTTTTTTTATGGTCATTCCTCTTTGTCTTTTAATTTCCGTTTCACATTTTCCATCCTCCGTACAATTAAAGAAGTACAACATGACAAAATGCCATTCATCACTGCTTGTTGGTCACCGTAAATCAACTTTATATGATGTCATCAATCCTAGGAAAAAAAAACGTAAAACGAGTGCTAATGTAACAATGCCAAAACCTTACACAGCTTCCCTTTCCCACCCAGTTTAAGGTGCGGTTATTGGGAGTTGGTTGAGAGATTAGATTCTCGTGATTAGATTTATGTGTTTATTCTGATAATGAGGTTTTTGGGTTAAGGATGCGACAGTAATCCAGTTTAAATTGACAAAAAGCCACGCTATAGCACATTCATGATGAGGTAATCGATTGTAGAAATGCGCGGACAATTGGAATCGAAGTTCGTCGAGTTCGGAACAAAGAGCAAGATGCAATCGAGTGGAGAGCATGTGAAACTGAAATGAACGGGTCGGTTATATTTTGTCCGAATTTTCATAATCCTTGCATAGATGTATGTAGAATGCAGAGAGACATTAACAATATCACTTGAAAACGTGATGTGGAAAAGTTGAATGTAATCTTATTTAAGCGTTATTCTATGAAGTCCATTTAAAGGTAATTCACATTGTAGAGAGAGGCGCTTAATCGGAAAAATTTAGATTTTGGTTGAGTAATTTTTAACCGTTTTAAATAACATTTTTTTTCTATAGCAGACTATTCTTCTTTTTTCTTCTTTCTTTTTATTCTTGTTCTTCTTGTTCTTTTTCTTTTTCTGCTTCTTCTTCTTCTATTTGTTGTTGTTGTTATACTTCTTGTTCTTCTTCTTCTACTTCTTCTTCTTCTTCTTCTATTTGTTGTTGTTGTTCTTCTTCTTGTTCTTCTTCGTGTTCCTCTTGTTCTTCTTCGTGTTCTTCTTCTTCTTCTTCTATTTGTTGTTGTTCTTGTTGTTGTTGTTGTTCTTCTTCTTCTTCTTCTTCTTCTTCTATTTGTTGTTGTTCTTGTTGTTCTTGTTCTTCTTCTATTTGTTCTTGTTCTTGTTATTTTTGTTGTTGTTGTTCTTCTTCTTCTTGTTCTTGTTGTTATTCTTTTTCTTGTTCTTGTTGTTCTTGTTCTTCTTCTTCTATTTGTTGTTGTTCTTCGTGTTCTTGTTGTTGTTATTATTCCTCTTATCCTTCTGTCTGTTGTTCTTCTTCTTTTTCTTGTTGTTCTTCTACAGCAAGATATAGTTATAATCTTGAGAGCTTTTATCACTTCAAGTGAAAAAAGCCCTAAAATAGATCAGTGAGTTATAGCTCTCTCGAACAAACACACACACAAAAGCCTGTGATGCGCGTACAAAAACTATAATAACCTGTAGCTACTGAGCCATGCTCATGTATAAAACACTTTAGTAAAAGTGACTAGTAATAGTAAATGGTAATAGTAATAGTAAATAGTAATAGTAAATAGTAATAGTAACTAGTAATAGCAAATGGTAATAGTAATAGTAAATGTTAATAGTAATAGTAACTAGTTATAGTAAATGGTAATAGTAATAGTAACTAGTAATAGTAAATGGTAATAGTAATAGTAACTAGTAATAGTAAATGGTAATAGTAATAGTAACTAGTAATAGTAAATGGTAATAGTAACTAGTAATAGTAAATGGTAATACTAATTGTAACTAGTAATAGTAAATGGTGGTAGTAAATAGTAACAGTAAAGAAGAATCAAGTCTGTTACTGAAACTCTAATAATTGCTGTAGCACTTTCTTAAAACTACGGAACTGTTTGTCATTGTCTGTTTTAAACAAGTCGGCTGTGCTTATTTCAACAAACCTCCATTTACCTGCGATTAGCTGAATAAATCTAGCTGTGATATTTCAACTGCTCTTCACAAGCTGATGTCAACAAGTCAGCAATAGCTGTGAGTATTTCTGTTTTAAAATTGCCACTAGCTAAACTATTTCGGTACATCACCACTCTATCACTGGACCTCGAATAAGACAACAGGGAAAGAAAAATCGAGGACTTTGAAATGTGGATATACAGAAGAATAGGACAGAAAAGAAAACAAACAATGACGTGCTAAACTAACTAAAAGTGAAAAGAGACATATTGAAAATCATAAAAACAAGACAGCTAAGATACTTTGGGGACGTCAAGGGATATAATGCTATACTGAAGACCCTTCTTGAAGGCAAGATCGAAGAGATAAGAACCAGAGGTCATTCAGTCAGTCATTTGCTGAACTTTGCTCCCCTAACAGCTCTCCTGTAGGCCTCTCGGTTGTAAGCAAGACGCCCTGCTGCTGATGCGTCCATTTGCAGATCATCAACGATGTCTTGCAGCCATCTTCGCCTTGGTCTTCTTTCTCTTTCTTTTTCCTATTATGTATCTTTCCAAGACCGTCTTCTCTAAATTCTCATGACGTTTAATGTGCCAAAATATTTAAGTTTTCTCTCTTTAATACTCGGTACTAGCCAACCTTCTTCAATATTAAGTTCTTGTAGTATGGATATATTTGTTCTTTTTTTGTGTGTCCGTGATATTTGAAGAAATCTTCTGTAGCATTTACATTCAAAGGCATTTATGTGTTTCTCAGCTGTTTTGTTAAGTGTCCAGGTCTCACAGGCATATGTTGGCGATGGGAAAGATGCATGCCCTTAAAAATATTATTTTTGTAGTTCTGTCTGTTCCTCTCCACAGATTCTTTGGTTGTTTTACTTTTTTAAGAGCGGTAGATGTCCTCCTTTTAATTTCCCTCATTGTATCTCCATTATTAGTTAGTAATGAATATCGATATTCAAAACTCTCAACCTCTTCAAATTTTTCAAACTGGAAGAATCAGAGGACGACAGAGCTATAGATGAGTGGACAACATGAAGAGATGGACAGGGACAAGCTTGGGCGAGTGTACTAAAGACAAGAATCAGAACAGAGTGGAGATTCATTCCAGCCAACCTTCCAATGGGAGACCGCACGAAATGATGAGTGGTGATCGCTGCATGCTATTATTTCACCAAATCACCGCTAACTACGGCTATTTCACCCAATCACCGCTAACTACGGCTATTTCACCCAATCACCGCTAGCTACGGCTATTTCACCCAATCACCGCTAGCTACGGCTATTTCACCCAATCACTGCTAGCTACGGCTATTTCACCCAATCACTGCTAGCTACGGCTATTTCACCAAATCACTGCTAGCTACGGCTATTTCACCCAATCACCGCTAGCTACGGCTATTTCACCCAATCACTGCTAGCTACGGCTATTTCACCCAATCACCGCTAGCTACGGCTATTTCACCCAATCACCGCTAGCTACGGCTATTTCACCCAATCACCGCTAACTACGGCTATTTCACCCAATCACCGCTAACTACGGCTATTTCACTAAATAGCCGCTAGCTACGGCTATTTCACCCAATCACCACTAGTTGCGGTTATTTCAACAAACCAGCCCCTGTTGTGACTTAAATAAATCATTACGTCTAACAGTGTCCCGTATTGTAACATTCTGATAAGTGAAACTCTCCTTTTAATGCTTTTTGCTGTTGTTGTTGTTGTTGTTGTATTTGCAACAAAAGCAACTAATTGTCAAGAACAATAATTCTGTAACTGAAGTCCTACAAGTGGTCTGGGTTTCTTCCCTTAGTCTTTGGGGCCATGGTCTTTTTTGTTCTTGTGAACAGAAAGATGGAATGTCTGGTGTCTTGAGATGCAGAATGTTTGTTTCAAGTGCAAGACTTACAAAACTCTACTCGAAAATGGTTTTGAATGCCACAAAGAAAATAGATGTGTACGTAAGTAAAATAGATATGTGGGTCAGTTCTTTAAGGAAAATAGATATGTGGGTGAGTTCTTTAAGGAAAATAGATATGTGGGTGAGTTCTTTAAGGAAAATAGATATGTGGGTGAGTGCTTTAAGGAAAATAGATATGTGCGTGAGTGACTTAAAGAAAATAAATATGTGCGTGAGTGACTTCAGGAAAATAGATATGTGAGTGAGTGACTTCAGGAAAATAGATATGTGAGTGAGTGACTTCAGGAAAATAGATATGTGAGTGAGTGACTTCAATAAAATAGATATGTGAGTGAGTGATTTAAAGAAAATAAATATGTGCGTGAGTGACTTCAGGAAAATAGATATGTGAGTGAGTGACTTCAGGAAAATAGATATGTGAGTGAGTGACTTCAGGAAAATAGAAATGTGCGTCAGTGACTTCAGGATAATAGATATGTCCGTGAGTGACTTCAGGAAAATAGATATGTGCGTGAGTGACTTCAGGAAAATAGATATGTGCGTGAGTGACTTCAGGAAAATCGATATGTACGTGAGTGACTTCAGGAAAATCGATATATGCGTGAATGACTTTAGGAAAATAGATATGCGGGTGAGTGCTTTAAGGAAAATAGATATGTGGGCGAGTGGCATCAGGAAAATCGATATGTGCGTGAGTGACTTCAGTAAAATAGATATGTGCGTGAGTGACTTCAGGAAAATAGATATGTGGGTGAGTGACTTCAGGAAAATAGATATGTGAGTGAGTGACTTCAGGAAAATAGATATGTGAGTGAGTGACTTCAGGAAAATAGATATGTGGGGGAGTGACTTCAGGAAAATAGATATATGGGTGAGTGACTTCAGGAAAATAGATATGTGCATAAAGCAAGGTCCAATATCCCGCTCGAGCAAAAAACAAATTGCCTCCCTTGCTCTATTGTTCTGCATGAAACCAAAGTGTTATTCGCTGACTTCGTTATCAATTTTTGTTTGTTCTTTCGAGGGTAGCTTTGAGGAGAGTTTTAGTCACATCACTCACCGAACTTATGGTCGTAAAATCTGAGCAGTCTGTGGCTTGTGCTTTCTTGGGTAATGCCACAGACTCTGAATGTTTCAATTCTGATGATCCAGATTGTATGCGTAATTGCATTTCTTTTATTTTATTGACTCCGAATTCCTTTAGCGCTTTTATCATTTCTATTGTGATGCCATCTAGTCCTGCTGCTTTACCTCCTTTCGTCTTTGTTTATGGATCTTTCGACCTGTGCTATCATTATTGGCAGACAATAATCAGTCGCGTCACCACAAAATTATTCTTCAAAATCTGTTCTCAGATTATTGTGTTTCATTCATTCATTCATTCCTTTGCATGTCCCTTGCGGAACTTTGCCTCCCTAACAGCTCTCCTGTAGGCTTCTCGGTTGTAAGCAAGATGGCCTGCTGCTGATGCATCCATCTGCAGATCATCAACGATGTCTTGCACCCATCTTCGCCTTGGTCTTCTTCTCTTTCTGTTTCTCATTATGTACTCTTCCAAGACGGTCTTCTCTAGATTATCATGACGTTTAATGTGTCCAAAATATTTAAGTTTTCTTTGTTTAATCCTCTTTACTAGCCAGCCTTCTTCAATATTAAGTTCTTGTAGTATGGATATCTTTTTTCTTTTTTATGTCCATGATATTTGAAGAACTCTTCTGTACCATTTACATTCAAAGGCATTTATGTTTTTCTCAGCTGTTTTGTTAAGTGATCAGGTCTCACAGGCATATGTTGCGATGGGAAAGATGCATGCCCTTAAAAATATTATTTTTGTAGTTCTGTCTGTTCCTCTCCACAGATTCTTTAGTTCTTTTACTTTCTGAAGAGTGATAGATGTCCTCTTTTTAATT
Source organism: Achatina immaculata (assembly GCA_009760885.1). Taxonomy (NCBI): domain Eukaryota; kingdom Metazoa; phylum Mollusca; class Gastropoda; order Stylommatophora; family Achatinidae; genus Lissachatina; species Lissachatina immaculata. The sequence goes on from CM019700.1 coordinate 25,978,852, forward strand.
TCCCTCATTGTTATCTCCATTATTAGTTAGTAGTGATCCAAGATATTCAAAACTCTCCACTTCTTCCAGTTTTTCCTCATTGATACATATTTCAGCTTCCTTGTTTGTTTTGTCAGCTGTCATCAATTTAGTTTTCTTCGCAATTAAGATAGAGGTTTTGCTCTTCGCTATTCTTACGGACTAACATTATTAGTTTTTCCATTTCCTTTTTGTGTTGTAAACTTTTTGTGTTGTAATACTGTGTCATCAGAATATCCAATCTGTGTCATAACTTCCAATTGTTATGGCATCGTAATTTTGTATTTACATTTCTAATATTTGGGAAAGCGCTGTATTCTCTTACGAGAATCACAACAGAAGAATATGGAATAGAAAAACGGTTTATAAAGAGTTAAAGCACATTCTCTGATAATATTGAAATCATCTTTTTTTTGTGGATGATTCGTTGATTCCCCCCCCTCCCCCCGTCTCTAGCAATAACTACAGCAACAAAACATATATCAGTCTCATTTCTTGTTACAGCTATTTTTGCTCCCAGCTTCATGTACGACGCAGCTCATGCAAACGATTATTGAGTACACTAAAACAATCCCATAATCTCCTGGGGCATTGCTACAAATAGATTGTTGTTTTTTATTTATTTATTTCTGATTGTGCTAAAATTGACTGACAGATTGTTACTAACAGCATAATCACTGTTGTTACTGCCTGCGTTCCAGTCGTGGAGGGAACATCTATTTTCTCCGCGTATTAAATCCGCGGTAAAAGTTGATATTTGATGGCCGTCCTCGTCGTGATTTGATTAAATTCATGCTAGACTTTTTTTGGTATATTTTTTCTTCGTCAAGTCCAAGTGAAAGTCAAGTTTTCTTACAAGTTCCTATTTCGATCGTTCGTGTGTGTGTGTGTGTGTGTATGTGTGTGTGTGTATCTGTGTGTTTTGTTCCTTCAAATAATTACTTCGGTTTGTCTATAACAATGTTTCACAATCTTTTTTTTGGATCATACCCCACGTCAGTGCCTTAAAAATGTTTATACTTCACCCACCTCCCCCACCCCTTTTTATTTCTCCTGCAACATAATGGTCAACCAAGTTCTGAAAAAGTATAAGTACATTCTAATAGCCCCCCTCCCCCGAACCAAAAAAAAAAATATTCACATTGCGCCGCTGTTAAGCGTACGCCCCAGTTTGGGAAACACTGGTCCACAGTGGGGATTCATTGATGTAATCTTTCACTCTCAGAGCAACTAAACAAGGGAGAAGAATGCAAAAAAAAAAAATGAGATAGAAGCTGAACATGTTCTATAATAGTTTACTAGGTTAGAGGTAGCGGGATATTTACGGATCGGACATGCGTGTTAATAAAAGAACTAAAGAATCTGTGGAGAGGAACAGACAGAACTACAAAAATAATGTTTTTAAGGGCATGCATCTTTCCCATCGCAACATATGCCTGTGAGACCTGGTCACTTAATAAAACAGCTGAGAAACACATAAATGCCTTTGAATGTAAATGCTACAGAAGAGTCCTTCAAATATAATGATAATTTAGAGAATACAGTTTTGGAAGGATACATAATGGGAAAAAGAGAGGAAGACCAAACCGAAGATGACTGTAGGACATCGTTGATGATCTGCGAATGGACGCATCAGCAGCAGGCCATCTTGTTTACAAACGAAGAGGCCTACAGGAGAGCTGTTAAGGAGGCAAAGTTCCGCAAGGGACATGCAAATGACTGCCTGACCGACATATGTGTTGTGAAAGGCTTCTGAGCGATTGGTAGACCAGTCGAGAATCGGACGCTGAACTGTTAAGACGTGATCGGGGTTGTGTGAGGGAGCTCTTAGTGTGCCGGGATTGTTGTTCGTGGATTCGTGAAGTTATAGTGATTTACCAGTAGTTAAAGTGGGCTGGAAAGGGTAGATTTCTGTGCGTGTGTCGTATGCAAGTTATTTGAGACAAAAGCAATGACCTTCGGCTCACGTATGATTGTGCATGTGCGCGTGTGAATGAGTGAGTGATGTAGTGTGCTTGAGCTGGACACTTGCAGAAACAGCTTTATTCCATGGAGAAACATGATGGGATTTCAATGTGAAAATAGTGTAATCTGTGAATCAACGTGTGTGTGAGTGTGTGTGTGTTTGTGTGTATGTGTGTGTAATTATCACAGGTGCATCCTATGGTGATGATGAGGTCTTCCTTGGCGTGTACCAAAAAAATGGATGAATGACAGAGTCATTATGCTGTGAGTGTTATTATGATGTGTATGTGTGTGTCTGTTTTGCTGTCTGTTGTTTATAGGGTGGGGGAAACTAAGTATTATGATGTGTGTAACGTCACTCTCTCATGTGATGCTTTCAATGTTACGTCAGATTCTAGTGTGATACTTTCACTGTTACGTCAGTCCTTTATGTGATACTTTCACCGTTATGTCAATCTTTTATGTGTTGCTTTCACTCTTACGTCAATCTTTCACGTGATGGTTTCACTGTTAGGTGGGTCTTTTTTGTGATACTTTCACTGTTAGGCCAGTCTCTTATGTGATGGGTTCACTGTTAGATCAGTCTTTTATGTGATGCTTTCACTATTAGGTTAATCTCTTACGTGATAGTTTTATTGTTGCGTCAGTCTCCTATGTGATATTTTCACTGTTAAGTCAGTCTCTTATGTGATAGTTTCACTGTTAGGTCAGTCTCTCATGTGATACTTTCACTGTTAGGTCAGCATCTCATGTGATGCTTTCATTATTAGGTCAGTATTTTATGTGATACCTTCACTGCTGCATCAGTCTCTCATGTGGTACTATCTTCTTCATGTCATACAGGTCTGGGCTGGTTTTATTTATTTGATTCCTGACTTGACTTATACTTGACATCTGTCATCTGCTGCTGCTGCGGAGCTGTTGTGGGATGACATGTTGTGCTGCCTATGTCTCTTCCCCGCAGCCAGGCATGTACCAGGTCTGTTTGGCTAATTTTCAGTTTAGATGGACATCTTGCTTACAACCGAGAGGCCTACAGGAGAGCTGTTAGGGAGGCAAAGTTCCTCAAGGGACATGCAAATGACTGACTGACTGAGTATAGATGGTTGTCTCAGCGTGCAGCGGCCTGTTCTCAGTCGAGAGATTTGGTCGTTTCCTGAGAGGTATAGTATTTGTCGTCAAGATTTGGTCGTTTCTTGAGAGTTAGAGTATTTGTCGTCAATATTTGACCGTTTCTTGAGTGTTATAGTATTTGTCGTCAAGATGTGGTCGTTTCTTGAATGTTATAGTATTTGTCGTCAAGATGTGGTCGTTTCTTGAGAGTTAATTTGTCGTCTAGATTTGGTCGTTTCTTGAGTGTTATAACATTTATCATCAAGATGTGGTCGTTTCTTGAGTGTTATAGTATTTGTCGTCAAGATGTGATCGTTTCGTGAGAGTTAATTTGTCGCCTAGATTTGCATTTTGGGTGTTGTCTGACTCTTTTTTCTGTAAACTTAGCTTTCAGTCTGTTTGTTTCTTAGCGTGCTCTTTCAAATAACGGAAGTTAAATTATGGAGATTATCAGCTTTTTTTATTTATCTTACCTCCAACGAGGACAATGTTGCGAATCCCATGGACAGTTAAAATAACTAATGAAGAATGTATGAGAAGATCTGGAGAGACAAAAAAGTCTTGTCAAAAATTGAGAGAGAAGTAATGTGCTTTCGTAGGACATGCAATGATAAGAGGGGGCATTGAAAATATTATAACAACAGGAAAAAGAGAGCGAAGAAGAGCCAGGCGAAGACAAAGAGAAATGATACTGGACAGTCTGACGGGATGGTGTGAGAGGAGATCACCAACTGATCTAATGGTCTGCATGAAGGATCGTGTACTCTGGAGAAGCATAATAGCCAACGTCAGTCGACACGGCACCTGATGATGATGCTGATACCTCCAGATATAGTCATAATATGTTTTCGCTATTTTTTTTGTATTATTACTCTTTTCAATATGTATTTCGGGTCCTTATGTTTCTTCTTTCTTAGCCTGCGAAGGTGGCTTGATTGGCTGAGTGGTTTAGGATCTCGCTCAGGTGGTAACGGGTTCAAGTCCCAGTAGCTGGGACTTTTTTTTCTGATACCACTACATCGAAGAGGGGTCCATCCAGCCTCTAAAATGGGTACCAGAGAAATCTAGGCAGGTAAATGCTGCCATACGTGATACTGACCACATCACACTTTCACGTGCCAAAGGTCGTGGAAATACAGGCCTAACACCGTATCCTTAAAATGCCTTAATGGCATGGGAACGGGGATTTTATCTCTACTTTACCTTGTCTAAAAGAACACGTCACATGCATCGCTATGTTTATTTGTCCACACCATGTGCTTTTTGTATATATTCACTTGTTTAAATTTCAGGTTGTTTAAAGTCCATGTCAACGCGCTGTACAACAGTGTTGAGCAACATTGTGTAGTTCTCTGTGTTGTTTGGGAAAAAAAAAGATATAGCCATTCTTTTATGTGCAGGTAATTCAGACTATTTTTCTGCTTGGAGGTACATATTTGGATCTGAAAATAGCACTAAGATGGACACCACAGGGGAATAAGAAGTAGGGGTAGACCAAAGGAGACATGGAGAAGAACAACAGAGAGGATGTTGAGCAATAGAGGGCTCACTTGGGCAAGAGCGGAAGAAAGGCAAAGGACGGGCGTGTGTGGAAAACCCTTGCGGAAGCCCGATGTTTCTTGGGCACTTAAGGTTCAGAGAGAGAGAGAGAGAGAGAGAGAGAGAGATTTGGATCAGAATTCTTCTGTGTGAAGTACATGGCAATGAAGTGGCAGACAGACTTGCTGGACAGACTGAAATAAACGGCAGGCTAAGAATGGACAAGAGCGACAATGCTAAAGCTACATTTGAAAGACTGTGGAAAAATGAAGAGCGGGAATGGAAGAACACTGTAACTGTGAAGTGAATACTGGACAAATTAAGGGTGCTGTTAGGAGATATAAACTGTGTGGCAGAAATCGCATTGCATATAACCAACACATGATGGGAACTATTAGCAAACATACTCTTGGATGGATACTGCGGCATGCGGCGGAGCATATATGGGGCTGTCCTGAATGAAATGGCTTAGGAGCATATTTTGAACCTTTGAATCTTTCCTGTAGAAGCAAAGATAGAACATTATTCTGTATGGAAGTAAAGATGGTTGATTCTTCTGTGTAGAAGTAAAGATAGACCATTATTCTGTGTAGAAGTAAAGATTGCCCATTCTTCTGTACGGAAGTAAAGATGGACCAATCTTCTGTGTAGAAATAAAGATAGAGCATTATTCTGTGTAGAAGTAAAGGGGGACTATTCTTCTGTGTAGAAGTAAATATGGACCATTCTTATATGTAGAAGTAAAGATGGACCATTCTTATATGTAGAAGTAAAGATGGACCATTCTTCTGTGTAGAAGTAAAGATGGAGGATTCTTCTGTGTAGAAGTAAAGATAGACCATTCTTATATGTAGAAGTAAAGATGGACCATTCTTATATGTAGAAGTAAAGATGGACCATTCTTATATGTAGAAGTAAAGATGGACCATTCTTCTGTGTAGAAGTAAAGATGGGCCATTCTTCTGTGTAGAAGTAAAGATGGACCATTCTTATATGTAGAAGTAAAGATGGACCATTCTTCTGTGTAGAAGTAAAGATGGACCAATCTTCTATGTAGAAGTAAAGATGGACCATTCTTCTGTGTAGAAGTCAAGATAGAGCATTCTTCGGTGTAGAAGTAAAGATGGCCCATTCTTCTATTTGAAGGTACAGATTTCGATCACTACCTCTTCTGTCCGAGCTAAGAATGTTAATCCCCATTTCCCTATTGATTTCCATTTGAAATTTCCCCCCTCTTGTTTTTTCCAATCCTAGAGATGCAACTTTTTTTTATCTGTTCATTTTTTTTAAACCTTTTTTATATTTTCAGTGTCTCTTTTTATGTGGTTCTATAAATTATCTTGACTCGACTTTTTATCTCACACACTCATTTGCATTAATTTTTTTTCCACAGATTTCCTTCTGTTGCCAGAAAATCTGTTCCTTAATTTTCGTTTTTGGTAAAGGAAATCCAAGTCCTTCACTGAGCTGGTTTTGGTCCTGAAAGTTTAAACGCTTACTGTAGATTTGACAGGTTCGGTATTCTGTGATTAATCCGATGAGTTTTATTAAGGATGGGCCTCTTTCGTGGTTTGACAGCAGCGCGCGGCTAATTCTGGCCCCCTTCTTTGACACCAATAACAGGCCGAAGAAAAAGAGGTCGAATACGTGAAACTCTAAAGAGGACATTGTTAAGATAGGCCAAATTAGTAGGCATAACATCCCTTGATGAGGTTGAAAAGTTGGCCCGAAAACACTTGGCGAACTTATCATGCGAGGCACGGGAAGGGATGTAAGATGTAAGATAACTAAAGTCATGCCAGTTTGTAAAAGGAAGATTAAAAAACATCTGAAAGCACTCAATATAGTTTGGTCGTTATGTGGAATAAAAAGAAACCTGGTTAAGAAGGAAAGAATGGAAAATGGTTCATCTGTTGAGTAAAACATGTCATTAAAGATAGCATCGGAAATGAAGTTGTCGTGATAAATGCAGAGGGCGGGGGCCCGGGGCTGAATATTGATTGGAGGCTGGGGTAGAAGCTCTTGATTATAATGTTTACTGATGGCTTTCTGTGACATAAAGTGAGTTGTTTATACAGCTGCTTCTGGCCTGTTACGTGCTGGTCAATGTAGGGAATATGGAGGAGACTTGAGACTATAGGAGTGGTTGATGTTGTATGTGGAGGAGACTTGAGACTATAGGAGGGGCTGATGTTGTATGTGGAGGAGACTTGAGACTATAGGCGGGGGTGATGTTGTATGTGGAGGAGACTTGAGACTATAGGAGGGGCTGATGTTGTATGTGGAGGAGACTTGAGACTATAGGAGGGGCTGATGTTGTATGTGGAGGAGACTTGAGAATATAGGAGGGGGTGATGTTGTATGTGGAGGAGACTTGAGACTATAGGAGGTGGTGATGTTGTATGTGGAGGAGACTTGAGACTATAGGAGTGGCTGATGTTGTATGTGGAGGAGACTTGAGACTATAGGAGGGGGTGATGTTGTATGTGGAGGATACTTGAGAATATAGGAGGGGGTGATGTTGTATGTGGAGGAGACTTGAGACTATAGGAGTGGCTGATGTTGTATGTGAAGGAGACTTGAGACTATAGGAGGGGCTGATGTTGTATGTGGAGGAGACTTGAGACTATAGGAGGGGGTGATGTTGTATGTGGAGGAGACTTGAGACTACAGGAGGGGCTGATGTTGTATGTGGAGGAGACTTGACACTACAGAAGGGATACAAATTGTATGTGGAGGAGACCTGACACTACAGAAGGGATAAAAGTTGTACGTGGAGGAGACTTGAGAAAATAGGAAAGACTGATGTTATATGTGGAGGAGACTTGTTACTTCAGAAGGGGCAGGTGTTGTATGTGGAAGAGACGTGAGGCTATTGGAGAGGGCGATGTTATACGTGGAGGAGACGATACTTTAGGAGAGGCTGATGATATATGTTAAAGAGACTGTGACTAGGAGAGGCTGATGTTGTATGTGGAAGATGTGAAACAACAGAAGAGGTAGAAGAAACGACTGATGTTTTAAGTGGAGGCGACTTAGTTAAGTTAATTTTTAAAAAGCAACAACTGATGTATAAGATCTGTGTACATCAGAGCTAAGTTAAATGTGTGCTATGGTGGATGTTGTGGTAGATTCTGTAGTGGATGCTGTGGTAGATTCTGTGGTGGATGTTGTGGTAGATTCTGTGGTGGATGTTGTGGTAGATTCTGTGGTGGATGTTGTGATAGATGCTGTGGTGGATGTTGTGGTAGATGCTGTGGTGGATGTTGTGGTAGATTCTGTGCTGGACGTTGTGGTAGATTCTGTGCTGGATGTTGTGGTAGATTCTGTGCTGGATGTTGTAGTAGATTCTGTGCTGGATGTTGTGGTAGATGCTGTGGTAGATGACTGACATTTAATGTCCTCCCTAATATGGATTTTATTACCCAGGACATGTCGACATCAAAGGCTATGAAGTGTCAGATTGACTGGCAAACAAAGAAACAACCCTGGGCAACCCACAAATGGACAAAGTAGACATTTTAACAGCCACCCTATTTTGAAACCAGCATCCATCACCAAAGACTACGCAGCGAAAGAGGAAAAAGCAGGGGCAGACAATCAGAACTTTGCAGAAAAGATCGAACTGTGTACAATCAATGCGCCATTGGCACTGTCACCCAGCATACGCTACGAACAACACCGAGGTTAAAGGTCGAGCACATATTTGGTGTGTTCTAAGTGCAAGGAGCCCCGTGTCTAGGCAGGCAGCACAGCATGACTGTTCTTCAAGTTGAAGTCATAGTGTTTCCCTCTCTCTCTCTCTCTTTCTCTTTCTCTCTCATTCTTTCTTTTCTGTCTTTTCGTCTCCCTCTTCTCTCTCAATCTTTCTCTTTCTCTCTCTCTTTCTATCTCTCGTTCATTCTCTTTTTCTCTCTCTCCTTCTCTTTCTGTCTTTCTCTCTCTTCCTCCTTCCCTCTCTTCCTCCTTCTCTCTTTGTCTTTCTCAATGTTTCTCTCTCTTTTTCTCTTTCTCTCCTTCTCTCTCATTCTCTCTCTCTCTTTCAATCTCTCTTTCTCTCTCGCATTATCTCTCTCTTTCTTTCTCTCTTTCTCTCGCTTTCTCTCTCTCTCTCTCTTACTCTCGCTTTCTCTCTCTTTCTTTCTGTGATACTTTGTGATAATGAGTGTAAGAAGAGAAAAGAGTGATAAAGAGAATGAAAACATGGAAAAACCTTAACTACGTGACCATTTTCTAATCCCTCCCACCCTCCCTCCCTCTCTCTCTCTCTCTCTCTCTCTCACACACACACACAGACTAACGTACTCTTTCTCTGCTGTTTGTTTACTTAGCCACACTCATTATTATTCAGCAATCACTTCATTAAACAGCGACGCTAAAACGTAAAATGTAGCGTGGGGCAATTCCTTATTATGTCCGTGTGTCCAAACATTCAACAGCAAATTTAGCTTTCAGGCCGCGGCGCGTGTTGCTACCGTTGTTCTGTGTCCCCGGAACTCTAGCAGATGTTCTTCGCAGCCGCTGCCGTGAAGGTGTTGAGACACAACACTGACGTCGACTGGAGAGTGGCTTACAGCGTGTAAACACATTTGCTCCCCACAAACGTTCAGCGCGAGCTAGTAGTGATGGATGCGTGAGTGTGTGACATCTCGTGATGTATGTAGTGACAGCTCAACATACGGCAACATCCAAACAAACGGAACACTTAACGTTAATTTCTGGCTGCAGCGACTCAAGTACAACCTCTACACTGAAGGACATGTCCAAGCACAAGTCCAGCTCCAAGGTGTTCCGCGGTTAATCGCTTTCTCGGCCCTCGTGTGTACAGATTAAAAAAGACCTCACAAACTTCCATTAAGTCCATCCTCTAGCTTCCACACAGCTGTTCCTTCTCCCCCCCCCCCCCATCCCTCCAGAGGTCGTGCCAAGCACCCTTCTCGTGACAAAGTTCAATGACTCCTCAGTCACGTGACCAAATGACATGCATTGACATCGTCACTTGCATAAATGTGTGCTGCGGTAAGCCTGAACAGCCACGACACACCTAGTAACCCACATAGGCATACCTAATAACCTACATAGGCATACCTAGTAACCCACATAGGCATATCTAATAACCCACATAGGCATACCTAGTAACCCACATAGGCATACCTAATAACCCACATAGACATACCTAGTAACCCACATAGGCATACCTAATAACCCACATAGACATACCTAGTAACCCACGTAGGCATATCTAGTAACTCCCATGGGCATACCTTGTAACCCACATAGGTATACCTAGTAACCCACATAGGTATACCTAGTAACCCACATAGCCATGCCTAGTAACCCACATAGGTATACCTAGTAACCCACATAGCCATACCTAGTAACCCACATAGGCATACCTAGTAACCCACATAGGCATACCTAGTAACCCACATAGCCATACCTAGTAACCCACATAGGCATACCTAGTAACCCACATAGCCATACCTAGTAACCCACATAGGCATACCTAGTAACCCACATAGCCATACCTAGTAACCCACATAGGTATACCTATTAACCCACATACAGTTACAGACAGGTATTCTGGCAGACACTCAACGGAAATAAAGATCAGGACGATGCAATCCTTTTTTTAGATGAGACTTCACCTATATGGAGATGATAACAATCTCTGACCAGTTAGTCTTACTGTGGGACTGACGTAAGACAGGGTCTTGATCGGCTGTAGTTTGTCAGTCCTATTGCAAACATGCCATCTATGCTTCACCGACCGCTACATTGTACAGTTCCCTCACTTGCAGGTCAAGGTGTATACAGATCTCAGTTTGGACAAAATTGTCCAGTCTTTAAAGTTCTCTAACTTGTGTCTTCTCATGACACGTCCAAGTTCTCCAATTTCTGTCTTCTTATGACATGTCCTAGTTCTCCAACTTATGTCTTCTCATGAGACGTCCAAGTTCTTTAACTTCTATCTTCTCATGACAATATCCATGTTCTCCAACTTCTGTCTTCTCATGACATGTCCATGTTCTCCAACTTCTGTCTTCTCATGACATGTCCATGTTCTCAAAATTCTATCTTCTCATGACATGTCCATGTTCTCCAATTTCTGTCTTCTCATAACATGTCCAACACATTTTTTATTGTCTTTTTTCTTATAATTGTGATTAGTCTAAATTGTTCTGACATTTCTTTGAGAACTCATCATTTCTTTTTCTGCCTGTTCGGGATATTTGATGCATCTTTCTCCAAAACCAACATCTTTGTTACTTCTAGTTAATTCTTTGTCGTCCACATCTTTGTTACTTTTAGTTAATTCTTTGTCGTCCACATCTTTGTTACTTCTAGTTAATTCTTTGTCGTCCACATCTTTGTTACTTTTAGTTAATTCTTTGTCGTCCACATCTTTGTTACTTTTAGTTAATTCTTTGTCGTCCACATCTTTGTTACTTCTAGTTAATTCTTTGTCGTCCACATCTTTGTTACTTCTAGTTAATTCTTTGTCGTCCACATCTTTGTTACTTCTAGTTAATTCTTTGTCGTCCACATCTTTGTTACTTCTAGTTAATTCTTTGTCGTCCACATCTTTGTTACTTCTAGTTAATTCTTTGTCGTCCACATCTTTGTTACTTCTAGTTAATTCTTTCTCGCCTTTTTGTTGACTGTCCAAAATTTCACAACCATGCAACAATATTGGCTCCATACTGAATTGCAGTACTCTTTTCCTGACTTATTTGCTTATTTCTTTTCATATGTTTCTATCTAGAAAACTCAAGGGGAAAAAGAATGAGAGGAGGCCAAGGGAAGACTATCTCGGTGAACTGACTAAGTGGCATGGACAAAGAAAAAAGCATCTGAAATAACTGGAAACGCCAATGACCGTACAAGATGGAGAAGCATAATCAACAATGCTACCCGAAAAGGCAAACAAATAATTAAACAAATAAATGCATACAATAAATCAATAATAATAATCACAATGGAACTGCAGGAACTGTTGATTTGTGAACATTTATAATCAGTTACTTTGAAAAAAAAAAAGTAACAAATAACAATAGAATTAACACAGATAATAACTAACGGAGACAATGTGCTAAAAATAACAAGAATTTTGAGCAAAGATAGGACGACCTGAACTGGGAATGCAGATTGTGGGAGATTTATACAAAGAAAAACTGCAAACAAAAAACATGAAATAAAGAGGAAAAAAAAAGAACTGAAATCGAGATAAAATGTATGCCATACAAAGGTAAAGGTAAAGGTAATCCTGTCGTGCCTTAGAGGCACATAGGGATATGGTGTTAGTGCCCATATTTTCCTAAGGGCCTTAAAAACCTGGAGATAGTTAATACGGAGATATAGATGTTTTGTAAAGGACAGGTATAGAACAGAAAAAATGTGATACTGCGAAATAGAAACCGAAGAGATAAATTGTAATATATATATATCGTGGAATAGAGACGGTGGCAGGAAATGGTGATGCCGTGGAATAGAGACGGGAGGGGGGGAGGGATAAATGGTGATGTCGTGTGAAATAGAGACAGCCGAGATAAATGGCGATATCGTGGAATAGAGACACTGAGGAGATAAATGGTGATGTCGTGGAACAGAGACAGAGGAGATAAACGGTGATGTCGTTGAATAGAGACAGAGGAGATAAATGATGATGACATGGGATAGAGACAGAGGAGATAAATGGTGATGACGTGGGGTAGAGACAGAGGAGATAAATGGTGATGACGTGGAGTAGAGACAGAGGAGATAAATGATGATGACGTGGGGTAGAGACAGAGGAGATAAATGGTGATGACGTGGGGTAGAGACAGAGGAGATAAATGGTGATGACGTGGGGTAGAGACAGAGGATATAAATGGTGATGACGTGGGGTAGAGACAGAGGATATAAATTGTGATGACGTGGAGTAGAGACAGAGGAGATAAATGGTGATGTCGTTGAATAGAGACAGAGGAGATAAATGGTGATGACGTGGAGTAGAGACAGAGGAGATAAATGGTGATGATGATGTGGAATAGACAGAGGAGATAAATGGTGATGATATGGAACAGAGAGAGAGGAGATAAATGGTAATGTCAAGGAATAAAGACATAGGAGATAAATGATGATGTCAAGGAATAGAGACAAAGGAGATAAATGGTGATGTCATGTAATAGAGACAGACGCCAGGTGAAATAGAGAAACTGGAAATATCGAGTTTAGATGCCTTGTGATTTATGGATATATATATATATATTACATTCTCCCTGTGTCGTTAAACGTCACATAGGGCTCGCATATTTGTTTGCCTAGTTTTCCTGTTCTCGGCGAGAACTTGATCAAGGGATGTTATGCCCACTAAACTGGCTTCTCTTAACAATGTCCTCTTTAGAGTTTCACGACTTTATATATATATAGCAACTAAATATATAAATATACACAAAGCCACTGCAGTAAAGGTGTAAATACAAAATGTAAGAATATATTTTAAACAATAGTAGGAACAGCTGTATTAATAAGCAAGCACACGGTTGTGACATTTCGGTTTATACCTTATTCATAAAAAATATAAAGGACAAAGAGTGAGAGATGAAAAGAAAGAAAAATACAGGTTCACGTCAATGATATACGAAAGAAAGATCAGAGAAAATAAAGAAAACAGTAGAGAAGTTAGCTGTGACTTGCAAGAAGCTGGGCCTGGGAGTGCGTGTGGTGAAGTACTGTAAATGTTTAAATGGAGATCTACGATTCGTGATGCCAATCTAAAAGGCTGGTAGTAAAGAGGGAATGGGGAAAGGGGAAAGAAGAGCGAGGGATATAACGATTGTCAGACTGAGAAGGGTGTATGGGAGGGGGGTGGGGGAAGCAGATGAACGTAACTGGAGTAGAGGGCTTGAAATATAGCGAAGTGAAATCCTGCAATATCAGTTGCCGGTGAGGAAAGAGTAGATGAGGTTGGGAATATGACTGTGGGGAAAGGAAAAGTTAAGTATAGCTGAATTTCGATTTCAAACCGCGTGGTTTCAGTGTCTCATATTTCTGTTTATAGGGGATCTCAAGCGCCATGTGATTTCTATCATCAAAGTGACATTATTTAATGAATCAAAGCCAGTTTAGATAATCAGACTTTCCTCTGTGGTTGGGGCGGTATAAATGATTAGAGAGTGGCTTGGAGGCATGCGGTCACCTAATCCAAGACCTGGTCTCTCCAGTGCAAGTTAGATGGAGACACGTGCACAATAGTTACAGTAGGAGTGCTACAGCGGGGGAGGGAAGAAAAACCACATTGAGAAAGAAAGAACCATATTGTGTGAGAAAGAACAACACTGTGGCAGAAAGAACTACGCTGCGGGAGAAAGAACTCCTGTGAAGGAGAAAGAACTAAATCGAGGAAGATAGAACCACACTACAGAAGAAAGAACTATACTACAGAAGAAAGAACTACACTACAGAAGAAAGAACTACATTACAGAAGAAAAGAACCACATCGAGGTAGGAGCAACTGTAATGTAAGGGAAAAAACAATACTGGGGATCTGAGTTCTAAGTGCCATGCCGCGTGGCGTAGGCGATCATTTCTCTCCACAATTCCCTGTCTTTTGCGTTGATTATGAGATCCGCCGGTGACTTTCTTCCTAGCCACACTGACAGCCCATCCAGTAACTTCTCTCTGTGTCTTCCTTTGTCTCTTCTCCCCTCAATTTTTCCAGTTGCCACAGTGTGTTCAATTTTCCTCTTCTCAGGAAATGTCCTATAAATCTCGATTATCTGCCTCTGATCTGTGCTATAATTTGCTTTTTAACTCCAGCCTCTCTTAAGACTTCTTCATTAATTTTCTTGGCTGTCTATGATACCTTCAAATCGTTCTTATAAACAACATTTCCGTGGCCTCCATTTCTCGCTGTACTCTCTTATTCATGGACCATACTGGCGTAGAAAGATATAAACGAATGTAAGAACAGACACATGAAGTACTACAAGGAACACAACATAATAACACAAAACTGGAATCTAGTAGGCTCAGGTATCATCAGCATGTGGAAGTAAACCGTTCAATCGTCTCTTCCTCCCACTTCGTTTTAGTAGCACAACAGAAAAATACCATTACCTCTCACACACAGAATTAAAGGTTTTCATATTTTTTCACAGTTCCCAAAACCTCTTTTCTTTTGATGTTAGGGTTTTCCCTGCTTACAAGCAATGGATGTTCCTTGTTTTCTGTATCACAGGAAAAGTCATGCGCGTTCCCTGAACTGATGTTGAATGTTCGTTCCTGTTAGAATGATCATTTCTGAGATTGTCTCCCTTCGATTCCGTGAGAATCCAAAGATTTCCCTCCCTTTGTGTTTTTTTTTTTCTCTCTCAAGAATCTTTATGAAAGGACATTTTCAGTGCTTGGTGCTACTTTTAAGTTCATCGCATTTTGGGGATTTTCGTTTAAATACTACAATTACTTTTCACGCTACTCCGCTGTTAAAAGTCTTATGTTACTTCTGACGGAGGCTAAGTGGCGTAGCTGTCGGTGCGCTCCGTCTTTCATACTGGGGTCGGCGGTTTAAAGTCCGGCCGGAGGCGCTGTGGTCATTCAACTGGAGAAATGAGTACCTGGCTCGTTATGGAGCTGGTGGCGGGGGGGGGGGGCGGCCAGACGAGGTGCTAACCGCATCGTTCTTTAGTGTGCCGACAGGTCAGGGAAAACATTGCCACTGACACCATGTGCCAAATTATGTCTGTGCTAAGATAGAGAGCTAAGCTACATCTTACTACGCCACTGACAGAATATGTCTGTGCTAAAACAGAGAGCTAAGCTACATCTTACTACGCCACTGACAGAATATGTCTGTGCTAAAATAAAGAGCTAAGCTACATCTTACTACGCCACTGACACAATATGTCTGTGCTAAAATAAAGAGCTAAGCTACATCTTACTACGCCACTGACACAATATGTCTGTGCTAAGATAGAGAGCTAAGCTACATCTTAGTACGTCACTGACACAATATGTCTGTGCTAAGATAGAGAGCTAAGCTACATCTTAGTACGCCACTGACACAATATGTCTGTGCTAAGATAGAGAGCTAAGCTACATCTTAGTACGTCACTGACACTATATGTCTGTGCTAAAATAGAGAGCTAAGCTACATCTTAGTACGCGATCCAACATTTAAACTGTACACATATTTAACTCTGCTCCTAAAGTAGGTAACTTGTAAAACTTTGTAACGTTTCTCCTACAGTAAGTTACTTATATAAGTTTTGTAACTTTGCTACTCCCGTAAGTTACTTATAAAGCTTTGAAACTTTGTTTGTACTCCAAGTTGCTTATAAAGTTTTGTAACTTTGCTACTGCTGTAAGTTACTTATAAAGCTTTGAAACTTTGTTCGCACTCCAAGTTGCTTATAAAGTTTTGTAGCTTTGCTGCTGCTGTAATTTACTTATAAAGCTTTGAAACTTTGTTCGTACTCCAAGTTGCTTATAAAGTTTTATAGCTTTGCTGCTGCTGTAATTTACTTATAAAGCTTTGAAACTTTGTTTGTACTCCAAGTTGCTTATAAAGTTTTATAGCTTTGCTGCTGCTGTAAGTTACTTATAAAGCTTTGAAACTTTGTTCGAACTCTAAGTTGCTAATAAAGTTTTGTAACTTTGCTCTTACCGTAAGTCACTTACAGATCTAAGTATACGCCCCTGAGACAGTAAGACACAAACAAAATATAACGATGTTGAAAAGAAAAGAGAGTAGTAAAGGAGTATAAGGAAGAAGAGTCGAAAAAGAAAGCATGATAACTGGTGCAAAGAAAGATAATTAGATAGTCTGATGATAAGAAAAATGGGGAGATAATCCAATGAGTAGTACAGTTAGAGCAATAAACAAGGGGAGGTAATGTCCATAAGGGAGGTACAGCAAACAAGGGGAATAATACAGGGAATAGAGTATAGGAAACAAAGTGCAGGCAGAAATGAGGAATAGAATTTAGGCAGAGCTGAGTGTGTGCATGGGAGCGAGAGAGAGAGAGAGCGAGAGAGAGAGAGAGAGAGAGAGGAGAAATACTACCTATGACATCAATAAATAAAACCCGAGACGAAGTTTGAATGGAGATCGAGGGGCGGTGTGAATGGAGAGAGAGAAAAGGGAGAGAGACAGAGGGAGAGATAGAGAAAGGGGGCGGTGTGAATAGAGACTGGGGCGGTGTGAATAGAGAGAGAAAAAAGAGGGAGAGACAGAGGAGTGACAAAAGAGAGAGAGAAACAAGGAGAGGGGCGGTGTGACTAGAGACTTAGGGGCGGTGTGACTGGAGACTGAGGGGCGGTGTGACTGGCGACTGAGAGGCGGTGTGAATGGAGACTGAGGGGCGGTGTGACTGGAGACTGAGAGGCTCTGTGAATGGAGACTGTGAATAGAGACTGAGGGGCGGTGTGAATGGAGACTGAGGGGCGGTGTGAATGGAGACTGAGGGGCGGTGTGAATGGAGAATGAGGGGCAGTGTGAATGGAGACTGAGGGGCGGTGTGAATGGAGAATGAGGGGCAGTGTGAATGGAGACTGAGGGGCGGTGTGAATGGAGATCGAGGGGCGGTGTGAATAGAGACTGAGGGGTGGTGTGAATGGAGACTGAGGGGCGGTGTGAATAGAGACTGAGGGGCGGTGTGATTGGAGACTGAGGGGCGTGTGAATGGAGATCGAGGGGCGGTGTGAATAGAGACTGAGGGGTGGTGTGAATGGAGACTGAGGGGCGGTGTGAATGGAGACTGAGGGGTGGTGTGAATAGAGACTGAGGGGCGGTGTGAATGGAGACTGAGGGGCGGTGTGAATGGAGAATGAGGGGTGGTGTGAATGGAGACTGAGGGGCGGTGTGATTGGAGACTGAGGGGCCGTGTGAATGGAGATCGAGGGGCGGTGTGAATGGAGACCATGGGGAGGGGGCGGTGTGAATGGAGACCGAGGGGGGCGGTGTGAATGGAGACCGAGGGGGGCGGTGTGAATGGAGACTGGAGGCGGTATGAATGGAGACCGAGGGGGGGGCGGTGTGAATGGAGACTGGAGGCGGTGTGAATGGAGACCGAGAGGGGGCGGTGTGAATGGAGACCGAGGGGGGGGTGTGAATGGAGACTGAGGGGGAGGGGCGGTGTGAATGGAGACCGAAGGGCGGCTTGAATGGAGATCGAGAAGCGGTGTGGTTGTGAACTTGAGCTCTGATTTCTTGTTAGAGAGTAGCAGGTTCAGATCTCGAGGACATCAGGGGTGAGTTTGGGAGGGGGGGGGGGGGCGGCCAGATTTAAAAACAAAATAAAACAGGCTGTATAATCCGTGGCCTTGACCTTTGCTGTGGGCAAGCCGCCTTAATTGTGAAGTCTCACAACAGCCCGTAGCGACATGGGGAACTTGGCAGAATGATGCATATGGCGGCTGCTTATACGTTGTGCAAGACACAAATATATGGAGGGAGAGAAGGAGAAAGAGAGAGAAAGAACTAAAGATGCACTATAAGATATCTGAAGGTTCTAAGTTAAGAGGAAATGAAAAATATACATGCACATAAGCGAGAAAGAGAGAGAGAGGGGGGAGAAAGAGAGAGAGAGAAAAAGAGAGAGAGGAAGGGAGAGAAAGAATGAGAGAGAGAAAGAGACAGAGAGAGAGAAAAAAAGAGGGAGGAGAGAGAGAAACAGAAAGAGAGACAGAGAGAGACCAGAGACACAGAGAGAGAGACACAGAGTGGCACATAGGTAGAGACAGAAAGAAAGACAGATAGAAAAAGAAGAGGGGAGAGAGAAAGAGAGATACAGAGAGACACAGAGGCACAGAGACACGGAGAGAGATACAAAAGAGACACACAGTGAGACAGACAGAGAGAGACAGACATACAGAGAGAGACAGACAGGGAGACACAGAGAGACAGAGACACATAGAGAGACAGATAGACACACAGAGAGACACAGAAGGAGAGACACAGATAAGATAGAGACAGAGAAACACAAAGAGAGACAAAGAGAGAGAGAGAGAGAGAGGAAAAGCATGACGAAGCACATAAAAAGTTTTCCAGAGAGATAGAAAGAGTGAGATTAGGACGGGAAGATGTCGAAGACAGCGGCAAATATTTACTTTAAAATGGAAGCCCTCTGTTAAACATCTCAGGAGCCATAACATGGGCAGACGTGACACAGGTAAACCGGCTATTCTCTCCCGCTTCTTCTTCTTCTTCTTCCGTTATTGTTGAATTCCTCAGTTACTCTGACAGTGGTTCTCAGAGTGTGATCGATGGACCACTAAGTTGTCTGTTAGTTTTATCTATGTCAGTCAGTCAGTCATTTGCACGTCCCTTGTGGAACTTTGCCTCCCTAACAGCTCTCCTGTAGGCCTCTCGGTTGTAAGCAATATGTCCTGCTGCTGATGTGTCTACTTTCAGATTATCAACGATTACTTGCAACCATCTTCGTCTTGGTATTCCTCTCTTTCTTTTTCCCATTATGTACCCTTCCAAGACGGTTTTCTCTAGATTATCATGACGTTTAATGTGTCTAAAATATTTAAGTTTTCTCTCTTTAATCCTCTTTACTAGCCAGCCTTATTCAATATTAAGTTCTTCTAGTATGGATATATTTGTTCTTTTTTGTGTCCGTGATATTTGAAAAACTGTTTCTGTAGCATTTACATTCAAAGGCATTTATGTGTTTCTCAGCTGTTTTGTTAAGTGTCCAGGTCTCACAGGCATATGTTGTGATGGGAAAGATGCATACACTTACAAATCTTATTTTTGTCTATGTTTCATTGTTATTATAGTGTTATTATGTTATCATTACTACACAGATAAGGAAGGATACACGAGGTAAGACATTAGAACTAGAATAGCACAGGCAGCACTGTCATTAATAATCTTGAAAAAAAAATGTGGAAAAATCTGGAAATCAAAACTTCTATGCAGAATAACACAGCTCAGGATACCAGCTCAAATGTAATACCCATCCTGACGTATGCATGCGAAACCTGGAAAACAATCAAAGAAACTGAGATCAGATGTGACGCATTCGAAAATGAATGTCTCTGTATACAATGGGACGAACTCGAGACTGAAGCAAAGATAAGAGAAAAGAGCGTGCAGCAGACTGTTTCAG
Organism: Achatina immaculata; assembly: GCA_009760885.1. Lineage (NCBI taxonomy): Eukaryota > Metazoa > Mollusca > Gastropoda > Stylommatophora > Achatinidae > Lissachatina > Lissachatina immaculata. The sequence goes on from CM019700.1 coordinate 25,998,588, forward strand.
ACAAACTGAAGACTGAAGCAAAGATAAGAGAAATGAGCGTGCAGCGGACAGTCTCAAACAAACTGAAGACTGAAGCAAAGATAAGAGAAATGAGCGTGCAGCAGACAAAGATAAGAGAAATGAGCGTGCAGTAGGCAGTCTCAAACAAACTGAAGACTGAAGTAAAGATAAGAGAAATGAGCGTGCAGCAGACAGTTTCAGGCAAACTGAAGACTGAAGCAAAGATAAGAGAAATGAACGTGCAGCAGACAGTTTCAGGCAAACTGAAGACTGAAGTAAAGATAAGAGAAATGAGCGTGCAGCAGACAGTTTCAGGCAAACTGAAGACTGAAGCAAAGATAAGAGAAATGAGCGTGCAGCAGACAGTGTCAGGAGTAATCAAGAAAAGAAGGTGGCCATATGTGGGCCATGTGATGAGAAGAAACAATCAGAGAATCACAAAGCAAGCCAAATAAACGGAGAAAAGAAAAAGAGGCCGACCTGGAGAGACCCGGAAGAGAACACTGGGAAGAGAAGCTGAGATGACCGGCATCAAATCCCTTGATGGGACTGAGAAGCTCGACGAGAATAGAGACTCATGGCGAGATTCATGGCAAGATTCTTGGCAAGATTCGTGGCAAGATTCATGTCGAGATTCATGGCAAATTCATGGCAAGATTCATGGCAGGATTCATGTCGAGGTTCATGGCGAGATTCATGGCAAGATTCATGGCGAGATTCATGGCAAGATTCGTGGTAAGATTCATGTCAAGATTTATGGCGAGATTCATGACGAGATTCATTGCAAGATTCGTGGCGAGATTCATTGCAAGATCCATGGAGGGATTCATGGCGAGATTCATGGCCAGACACACTGGAAGTCCAGTGTGATGTCTGACGGCACGGGAAGGATGTAAGATGTAAAATTATTGTGTGCCATGCAGGATAGCGTTGACGATCATGCTTCATCATTTGTGTGTCGTCTTCCGATTAGTTCAATAGTAGTTTTCTTTGTTTTCGTGACATTTGGATTTATCTTTGTAGCGCAACTATTGAAGTATAGCTTAGATTGTCGTCATCATCATCATCATCATCATCATTCCCTGAATACAACAGGCTATAACAAAGTTATTGTCACAGGATACAATTCCAAACGTTGCAGTCTGTGATTTGTATTATTCTTTATTTGTTAACTTCTAGAAGTAGTTTGTGGAATATACTCTTCGTATGCTAACTTCCAAAAGTAGTTTGTGGAATATGCTCTTCATATGTTAACTTCCAAAAGTAGTTTGTGGAATATGTTCTTCATATGTTAACTTCCAAAAGTATTTTGTGGCGCATGCTCGTCATATGTTAACTTCCAAAAGTAGTTTGTGGATCATGCTCTTCATATGTTAACTTCCAATCATTATTCAGAAATGTGGAACCAAAAGTGAAGTCGTTCAGAAAAGTGTAAAGTGCCGTGGTACATTTGATCACAAAAAAACTTCTTATAAAATCCTTTGTTAGGATCTTATCAAAAGATAAAAGTAAAGTGTAACTGATGAAGAAGTGATAGCAATCTTGATCAAAACTTAAAGATAAAGTTTAATGATTAAGAAATTATAACAATCTTGATCAAAACTTAAAGATAAAGTCTAAATGATGAAGAAATGATAACAATCTTGATCAAAACTTAAAGATAAAGTCTAAATGATGAAGAAATGATAACAATCTTGATCAAAACTTAAAAATAAAGTGTAACTGGTGAGTGGAGTTTGACGTGGAGGAAAAAGATTGTTCACTGACTTTTAAGAATCACTGGAATAATGACGTCATATGGTCCCTGACTACAAGAGTTTGTGAATCCCTGGAGCATAAGCTTTGGCATTTCGTGGAAGAAGTACAACATGGTATTCTATTTCTCCGTCCATACACTGTTCCCCCTTCCCCGTCGTCCCTCATCTCTTAGGCTACCTGCACTCTGTGAGGATGGAGGAAGCAAAGATTGCTTAAATATACCCTCCCAAATCCTAGCTCTTTCTCCTCGCTTTTCTCCCATGCTTTCTCGAGACCCTCTTGAAGTGTGTCCGACCTCTTGATGTGATTGTTTATTAATCTACCTGTCTAAACGGCAAACTCCAGGGCTGTCTCTCTTAAGTCATCGTCTACGTTATCTCCTTTCATCGACTGGAGCCGATGATGCATCTCTGGCTTCATTCCACATTCGCGAGTCAAGAAACAAAACAAAAAAAAGTTTTTGAGGTTTCTGGACCTTCTTTTCCGTCTACAGGCTGTTCATCTTTCTGTCTGCAGGCTTTTCATCCTTCTATCTACAGGCTGTTCATCTTTCTGTCTGCAGGCTTTTCATCCTTCTATCTACAGGCTGTTCATCTTTCTGTCTGCAGGCTTTTCATCCTTCTATCTACAGGCTGTTCACCTTTCTGTCTGCAGGCTTTTCATCCTTCTATCTACAGGCTGTTCATCTTTCCGTCCACAGGCTGTTCAACTTTCTTTCTACTGGCTGTTCATCTTTCTGTCTACAGGCTGTTCATCTTTTTTTCTACTGGCTGTTCACCTTTCTGTCTACAGGCTGTTCTTCTTTCTGTCTACAGGCTGTTCATCTTGTGCCGTTTGTCCTTGGGAATAATGTTCAGATCTGCTTGCAGTACTGTACTATAACAGATTGTATATAAACCTGATGTCCTCATATAACAGATTTTATCTAAATCTGATGTCCTCATATAATAGATTGTATCTAAATCTGATGTCCTCATATAATAGATTGTATCTAAATCTGATGTCCTGATATAATAGATTGTGTCTAAACCTATGTCCTTATATAACAGATTTTAGCTAAACCTGATGTCCTCATATAATAGATTGTATCTAAACCAGATGTCCTCATTAAACGAGGTTACCCTAATTGTGGGTGTCATTTTATAACATATTTGTATACCTCTGTATTCACCTTATAAGATATTGTATCCTTCCGGTGTCATCTTTTGAGTTATTTTTATCCTTCCGGTGTCATCTTATATTTGACTACTTCCAGTGCCATTGTATAGTGTGGCCATCTCGTAGCAGCGCTGAGCAGATTATACATTACTCAGACATTTCCCAGATCTACAAATCTGATGTCTAAAAAACGCGTAAACATTTTTTTAATGCATGAAGGTTTCAATGGTTTCCCAACCTGGGGTACTCGGACCCAGGAGGATACATGGCAGGGAGTTCAGGGGTATGCGAGAAGAAGCTGGATGGTGGCAGAAAACAGATGATTTAAAAAAACACTATCTATAATAGTAGGAAATAATTTTACTAATAAAAAGGGGTAAAATTTACTAGAAATAGACTGTCAAGGGGTACGCAAGCGGAAGAAGTTTGGGAACCACTGTTATAGATGAAACAAGTAGGATGATGACAGTCTGGTAACATCTCCGAAGTGAACATCTTTAGTTCGGGCTTTTCGACAATTCACCCACTGAACTGTAACGGAACATCTGGATCGCACAGCATTGAAAGCCTGGTTGACGAAGCCAGTGTCCTGTTCTGTTAGAAAACAAGACCTTCACGATGACTCGTACAAACACATACATCCATCTGATTCAGGGTAGACCGCTGATCATTCTTACATCTAACGTCTTCTTATATCCCTTCCCGTGACGTTAAACGTCACATAGAGCTCGCGTGCTAGTTCGCCAAGTTTTCCTGTTTTCAGTGAGCTTTTCAACCTCGTCAAGGGATTTTATGCCTGTTAATTTGGCCTCTCTTAACAACGTCTTCTTTAGATTTTCACGTGGTCGACCTCTTTTTCTTTTGGCCTGTTGTGTTCCACTTGATAGCTTGTTTTGGGATTCTCTGACTGTTTCTTCTCATCACGTGACCGACATATGTCCATCTCCTTTTTCTCATCACTCATTAGACAGGTTGTTGTTCGCTCATCTGTCTTATCTCTGCATTGCTCTTGAATTATTTCCACTTTATACCGATTATTTTCCTTAGGCGTTTGTTTTGAAAAGAGTCTAATTTCTTGTCTATTTCTTTAGTTGTTTACCAGTTTTCGCATGCATAAATGAAGGTGGATATTACAGTTAAATTAAATGACCTCAGCTTGGTTTTTGTGCTTATAACTTTTGAATGCCATATGTTCTCAAGATTTAATGCTGCTTTCGTAATTCTAACTTCCTTTCTGGTGTCACCATCCCGGTCTATGTAGCTGCCGAGGTAAGCAAATTCGTTTACTTCTTCAACAGCTGTCCCTTCTGCGTTTATTTTTCCTTCTTGATTACTGGGAAGTTTCATTATTTTTGTTTTTTTCCTTGTTAGTTTCAAGACCTGTTTTGCTTAGCCAGTGAAGACAGGCTATCATCACACACACCAATATCTAATGAAATTACATCCACGCAGTGATGAAGGGCGACTACCCACGACGGTCTCCCTGGCCAGATCTCGTCCTCTTGACCCTCTTCTAACTAACCACGCTAATTCTTTTTTGTGCCTTCAACTCACTTTCCGTTTGGGGATGATTTGGTTCGTCCTAATTTACCCGCATGCAGGAACAGAAATACGCGCCCCCGGGGCGTGCAATATAAAGTACTACACTGCTGTATGATGGCGAGGTGGTGTAGTGGTTAGTGCACTCGTCTGCAGATATGAAGGTCCCAGGTTCGATTTCGCACTTGGGCGGGAATTTTTTTTTCAGAACGACTGGCACCAGCCTAAAAAAAACAAAAAAAACTTGGGTACCTGGGGTCTCCCTAGGAAAACAAAAGACAGTGAGGACAGGTGCTGGCATCCCTACCTCAAATACTGTAGCAGCCTAGAAACGTGAAGGCATTAACACTTCACACCCCATCTTCAGCATGCAAATGCTCAATCAGTCATTCATTTGCAGGTCCTTTGCAGAACTTTGCCTCCCTAACAGCACTCCTGTAGGCCTCTCGGTTGTAAGCAAGATGCCCAGTTGCTGATGCATCCATTTGCAGATTATCAACGATGTCTTGCAGCCATCTTCGTCTTGGTCTTCTTCTCTTTCTTTTTTCCCACTATGTACCCTTCCAAGATGGTCTTCTCTAGATTATCTTGACGTTTAATGATTCCAAAATATTTAAGTTTTCTCTCTTTAATCCTCTTTATTAGCCAGCCTTCTTCAATATTAAGTTCTTGTAGTATAGATATATTTGTTCTTTTTTTGTGTTCATGATATTTGAAGAACTCTTCTGTAGCATTTACATTCAAAGGCATTTATACGTTTCTCGGCTGTTTTGTTAAGCGTCCAGGTCTCACAGGCATATGTTGCGATGGGAAAGATGCATGCCCTTAAAAATCTTATATTTGTAGTTCTGTCTGTTCCTCTCCACAGATTCTTTAGTTGTTTTACTTTTTTGAAGAGCGACAGATGTCCTTTTAATATCCCTCATTGTATCTCCATTATTAGTTAGTAGTGATCCAAGATAATCAAAACTCTCCACTTCTTCCAGTTTTTCCTCATTGATACATATATCAACTGCCTTGTTTGTTTTGTCAGTTGTCATCAATTTAGTTTTTTTCGCATTAAGACAGAGGTTTTGCTCTTCACTATTCTTACGGGACTGACATAATCAGTTTTTCCATTACTTTTTTGTGTTGTGGACAGTAATACTACGGGAATTAAGTTAGATACTGTTATATTATGATAGTTTCTAACTTCCGACATCATTTTATAAAGTTTATACCAATAACCGCAGGACATCCAAAATATAAATCCTAAAATTTGTGCTACTGAAAAAAAAATGTCTAGTTTTTGTTAATATACCTCACTAGACCTGAGCCCATTATTCATCTGTATTCCCAAAGATTTTGTTACAGATCGCGTCTCTGTTTGTGAGCATACATGCAAAGATATAATTATATTAGAAAACTGCTCTTCGCAAACGAATAGTCTTCGTGTGGAGTATAGCTACAAGATATTATTTTCTGTAATTTACTTGCGCGAATTATGTCCAAGTCCGCGTGCATGGTCCCATAGACCTGACGTATGTGTTTGTGTGCGTTTTTATTTTATTATTAAAACTGATTGAAAACGTCGTTTAATGAAAGCCTTATATCAGCCATTATTACGTGTCGTGTGAGGGTGAAGAAAAAGGTGATGATAAGAACAGCCTGAGGTTAAGTTCCGACGAGCGGTTGTCGCCATAAAACAAATCAGTGCAGAAGTTTTAAGCCAAGTCGACCACGTGACCACACGCCATGTTTGGGTCAGAGGTCAGAATGGCAGGGTTATGAAGTACAGGCTGTGCGAAAAGTCTTGACGTTACACGTAATAACAGGTACATAATAACATAATAACACATAATAAATTTTCGCCAGCCCTGAAGATGGAGGTGTATGGTTCAGTTTTACAAAAAGATAGAAAGAGTGAGGAAAGATGATAGAAACAGGAATGGTAAAATGTGAGGTGAACACATATAAATGAAGAACATACAGCAATCCAATATTTCGGCAAAAAAGTCTTATGCAAGGATCGCTTACAAAACAACACAACAGATAAAAAAGAAACAAACACGAAAAATAGATCTTGTAAGAAAGATGGGCACAAAATGTTGAGCTGTAGGTTAACTTGACACAAAAACAATAGAAAAATGTCGCTCTTACATTCTTTTTTTTTTTTGTCACCGAATTTCAAGGATTAACTACTTTAAATATGGCTATATTTTTAGCTGTCATACTTGTACTATCTCCCTGTAACTGCGAGCTGATGTTCTTTGCAGCTGATGCTGTGCAGGTGTTGAGGTACAGCATCCTATCGGCGTGGGAGCGGGTTAGAGCAGCTACTTTTTCAGTCCCGGAGTACAGCTAAAAAAAACAGGAGGGTGGGGTGGGTGTGCTATGCTTCTTTAACAGACTCCACCACCATTGGGATATGGCGATCCCTACCTCCTTAGCCAGGCTGTGGTTGTTACTGGGGGTTACCAACGGAGACGTGGGACAGGGTCTTTCTCGGCTTTCCTTCTCTAACCCTGACGCTATCTAGCGGTATCAGCTATGTGTCGCTGAATGCCTCTTAATCGGACAGGGTCTTCATCCGCTAAATATCACAATAAGCCCTGCTTTGTTCCCCAGCTGAATCTACATTTTCCTGATTATCAGGAACGATCTAGCACAATAGAAACAGTTAATACCTGCCACAGAAAAAGCCGTGTCAGAAAAACGAAGGCATCTAATATCCGGCGCCAGGAAAGCTACTCTCTCCATCTTAGACTTGGCTTCACAAAAGAATGATATTCACAATACAAATACAGGAAACAAGGCGCTTTTTTTTTTTGGAGAAGACGCAAGAGCTGAGAGAATCCCCACTCCCTTTCTCCCACCTCCCCGAACCTCACAGTCGAGCGGGGAGCGGGTGGAAGGAGAGAGAGGGGGGGGGGAGTTCAGAGCCCAAAGGGCAGGGGAAATATTTAGAGAGAAAATCTGAAGGCAAAAGAAGGAAGGTTGTGGCTTATTTGGAAGAAACCGTGGATCGTCGTCTTCTTATTCTTCGTCTACTACTACTACTACTACTACTACTACTACTACTACTACTACTATTACTACTACTACTGCTACTACTACTACTACTATTACTACTACTACTATTACTATTACTACTACTACTACTACTATTACTACTATTACTACTACTACAACTACTACTATTACTACTACTATTACTACTACTACTACTACTACTATTACTACTACTACTATTACTACTACTACTATTACTACTACTACTACTACTATTACTACTACTACTACTACTACTACTACTACAACTATTACTACTACTACTACCTTCTTCTTCTTCTTCTTCTTCGAACTGCGTTCTTTGCAACCGATGCTGTGAAGGTTTTGAGGCACACCATCCTACCAGATTAAGAACTGTTTACGGCGGCATTTTTTTTTTCAATCTCAGAATGGAGCTACAAAAGCAGGGAGTGCACAATATTTCTTCTTTAACTCCACCACCATGATGACGATGGCTATCCCCGCCCTGCTAACCAGGCTGGGCCTCTTACCGGGGGGGGGGGGGGGGTTCCAACGGAGAGATAGGGCAGGGTCTTGATCATCTACTGTTTGCCAGCACTGCTGATAGCATAGCAGCTGTGGGTCGTTTTTTTTGGCAAATCGGGAGAACTTCTTCACCCCTGTCTAGTGTTAGAAGTTTGGAAAGTTAATTGAGCTACAACAAAGCATTCTGTGATTGGCAGTCTTCAGAAAACATAAGGGCAGCATTCAGAGCAAAAAAATAAGAGCAACATTCAGAGCAAGAAGATAAGAGCAGTGTAAATAAACAGATTTTTACAGAAGATTTAATTGTTGCATCTAACCTTTTTTTTTTTTTGAGCGGTTTCCATCTCAACCTTTCTTGAGCGGTTCCCAACCTTTCTTGAGCGGTTCCCAACCTTTCTTCAGCCACCTTTCTTCAGAGGTTTCCAACCTTTCTTGAGCGGTTCTCAACCTTTCTTGAGCGGTTTCCTACTGCTATTGAGCGTGATCTTACACTAGCAATGATATCAATGAAAAAGACGAGTTATATACAACATACACTACGGTGAATAATATCGAGTGTGGATGTTGCATTTAGGTTTGAAAACATCCCAAAATGTGTAATATATGTCTGTTGGCAGCCATCATTATCATCATCATCATCATCACCTTTCACTTCTTTGAAAGCATAGGCCACGGATAAAGGCTTCTCCAGTCATCCCTGTTCTTGGAATTATTCTCTGCTTCCTTCCATGTGTATCCCTTGTCTCTGAGCGCTGTCATAATTTCTCTTCTCCAAGTAAGTCTAGGTCTTCCTCGTTTTCTGTTTCCTTGAGGATTCCATGTCAGTGCCTGTCTTGCTATGTTGGTGTCAGGTTTCCTCTGAGTGTGGCCTGTCCACCTCCACTTCCTAGACATGATTTGTAGGTTCATAGGTTCTTGTCCTGCGCTTTCCCAGACCTCCTCGTTCCTGATCTTGCCCTGCCATTTAATGTCTAAATCCTCCGCAAGCAGTAGTTCATGAATGTTTGCATCCTCTATTATATTGTCTTGGTCATAACCCATGTCTCTGAACCATATAGAAGGACAGTCTTTACGTTTGTACTGTTGGCAGTCAGGGCACTTCTATATTTGCTGCACTTCTCGTTATTAGATTTTGCTTATCAAGAGCAGTTGGGGTGGGGGGTGGGGGGTGAAGACGACTGTCCGATGAGGCAATCAATGACCCATAGCTGACCAAGACCCTGTCCTACCTCTCCATGGTACCCCCAGTAACAGGCACAGCCTGGCCAATGGGGCAGGGATCGCCATAGTCCCCATGGTGGTGGAGTCTGCTAAAGAACCATTGCACACTCTCTTGTTTTTAGCTGTACTCCGGGACTGAAAAAAAATGGCCGCCATAACCCGCTCCCACGCCGATATGATGCTGTGCCCCAACACCTTCACAGCATCGGTTGCAAAGAACACTAGTTCGCAGCTACAGGGGGATAACACTACCAACCAAACCAACCAACCAACCAATCATTAAGAATAGGCTCTGCGTCGTCTTAGGCACTCCAAGCGCCTGCGACAACTCTCCGAGGTAGAGTTTTTCCTACAATTTTTCCAGGGCACCGGCCGCTTGACCTACTCTTTTTCCAAGGCACCGGCCGTTTGACTCACTCTTTTTCAGATCTCTGACTGCCAAGGGAAATTTTATTGTGTCGACAATGCACACTTAAATGTTCTGTCCCTCTATCTAGAGACCTCGGAGAATTTATTGTTCTATCCCTCAAATTAGAGCCTCCTAAGAATGTTTTGTTCCGTCCTTCTATCTAGAGACGCCGGAGAATTTTTTGTTCTGTCTCTCAAATTAGAGACTCCGAAGAATGTTTTGTTCTATCCTTCAAATTAGATACCCAGGGGAATTTATTGTTCTGTCCCTCAAATTAGAGACCCCGAGGAATTTATTGTTCTGTCCCTCAAATTAGAGACCCCGAGGAATTTATTGTTCTGTCCCTCTATCTAGAGACCCTGAGGAATTTATTGTTCTGTCCCTCTATCTAGAGACCCTGAGGAATTTATTGTTCTGTCCCTCTATCTAGAGACCCTGAGGAATTTATTGTTTTATCCCTCAAATTAGAGACACCAGAGAATTTATTGTTCTATCCCTCAAATTAGATACCTCGGGGAATTTATTGTTCTGTCCCTCAAATTAGAGACCCCGAGGAATTTATTGTTCTGTCCCTCTATCTAGAGACCCTGCGGAATTTATTGTTCTGTCCCTCAAATTAGGTACCCCGGGGAATTTATTGTTCTGTCCCTCAAATTAGGTACCCCGGGGAATTTATTGTTCTGTCCCTCTACCTAGGACCCCGGGGAATTTATTGTTCTGTCCCTCAGCCTAGAGACAGACCCAGGGAATGTATTGTTCTGTCCCTCTGCCTAGAGACAGACCCGGGGAATTTATTGTTCTGTCCCTCTGCCTAGAGACAGACCCGGGGAATTTATTGTTCTGTCCCTCTGCCTAGAGACAGACCCGGGGAATTTCTTTTGTTTCTCTACCTAGAGACAGGCACGGGTGTGCTGGAGAACTACCAGAGTAAAAATCCCTGCTACTTCATGTGAAATTCAAACACGCTACCTCCAACACCTGAGGCGAGTATCTAACCAAGAGACCACGTACCATCAAGTAATTTTTTTAAATTGTTGCACATATGCTTGTGAAACCTAGATACTTAAGAAAACAGCTGAGAAACACATAAATGCCTTTGAATGTAAATGCTACAGAAGAGTTCTTCAAATATCATGGACCCAAAAAAGAAGAAATATATCCATACTACAAGAACTTAATATTGAAGAAGGTTGGCTAGTAAAGAGGATTAAATAAAGAAAACTTACATATTTTGGACACATTAAACGTCATGATAATCTAGAAAAGACCGTTTTGGAAGGGTACATAATGGGAAAAAGAAAGAGTGGAAGACCATGGCGAAGATGGCTGCAAGACATCGTTGATAATCTGCAAATGGATGCATCAGCAGCAAGCCGACTTACAACTGAGAGACCTACAGGAGAGCTGTTACGGAGGCAAAGTTCCGCAAGGGACATCCAAATGAATAAATGAATGAATGTATGAATGAAGTTATTAAAATATTTTGCCCCTAATTTTGGTCGTAACGCGAAGTTACCAACCACTGATCTAATAAATTCAAATAAAATGCTTCTTAATATGCATTGCTACAAATTAGAAATGTAACATATGTATATTACAGATCACGAATTATCATAATCTGTAAGGCCATGAGGTATAAACTACAATTAGTAAAAAACTGAAGTCATTGTAGAGTGGATTATAAAGTAAAAAACATAAAATAAAATAAAAATAATAATCACGTGGGCAGCCATGTTTGTTTGCCAGGTAATCTATCAGCACGGACATCTAAATTAAACATCAGCTGAATTTCATTCATTTTCTCGGCTTTTAAATTTTCCACTGCATCGTTCTTCCCCGTCCTTCGCCATGTGTGTTCATTTCTTTGTCTCGTCAAGAGCTCTTTAAAAAAATTAATTTCAGAATAAAAGAAAGAAAGAAAGAAAGAGTAGAAAGAAAAAGCAAGATAATGAAATAAAAATCCAGAGTTGGAAAAATAAAATGACGAACTCGGATGAATTTAATCTCAACCGGAGCACGTGCAGGAATGCCAGATCCAACCGGGCACGTTCTGGAGTCTCAACAAACACAAGGAGGTGGGGAGGGGGGGTTAGGAAGCATGGGAGGGGGGAGGGGGTGTAAAACAGAAGTTCTGTAACTACAGGAATCACAGAGGGCAGAAATAACAAAAATAAAACCTGGAAGAAAAGGTGGGGGATGGGTGGATAATGTGAAATAGGAGCCTTTGTTTGAGTTGGGACAATGCAGGCCAAAACAGAGGGGGGCTAAGGATTCTATTTTAATTTGGCCAATTGGTCGGATCAAATCTGGCAAATCTCGGGCAATCCAGGATCAGCAAATAAACCTTGCCAGATTTCAGAGAAAGATCTGGCCATATTTCATTGACGGTGGATTTTGACTCCACTAAAAACAGATTAAGTTCTAGTGCACTGCCTCCCAAAAAAAGCGATCCTGTGTCAACCTTGCAGACTTAATAAAAATCAAGGGTCTAATCTACATGGACTTGACAATCTCAAGATGAAAAAATAAAAATGTCGTCCCTAAATCTTGTTATGTCCCTTTGAGGATAATGTGCTAAATATGGGAAATACCCATGTGTATTTATAGAACTGTGACGTCATTAATAAGGTTACCAAGATAAAAATAGCACGTGATAAACAAACAGCTACTGAGACTTTGCTGCTTTTCGGAAGTTTACGCGAATGAGATATAAAGTCGACGAGCGTGAGACCATCCCATGCTGAATAAAGAAACTGATTAATAAACGCATGAAGCGTGCAGAGAAGAGTTATGTAAGGCAGAAGAGAGGAGCTGATGAGCAAAACATGGCAGTGAATTTCTTGAGTAAGTATGGAGTGAGCCTACGCAAGGCTGGAGAGAGAAGTTCCAACGCGTTTGGAGAGAGAAGTTCCTAGGCAAGGCTGGAGAGAGAAGTTCCTAGGCAAGGCTGGAGAGAGAAGTTCCTAGGCAAGGCTGGAGAGAGAAGTTCCTAGGCAGAGCTGGAGAGAGAAGTTACAACGCGTCTGGAGAAAGAAGTTCCTAGGCAGAGCTGGAGAGAGAAGTTCCTAGGCAAGGCTGGAGAGAGAAGTTCCTAGGCAAGGCTGGAGAGAGAAGTTCCTAAACAAGGCTGGAGAGAGATGTTCCTAGGCAAGGCTGGAGAGAGAAGTTCATAAACAAGGCTGGAGAGAGATGTTCCTAGGCAAGGCTGGAGAGAGAAGTTCCTAAACAAGGCTGGAGAGAGATGTTCCTAGGCAAAGCTGGAGAGGGAAGTTCCTGTGTAAGATTTGAGGGAGAAGTTCATGCGCAAGGCTGGAGAGAGAAATTCCTGTGTAAGATTGAAGAGAAAGGCGCCTATGTAAAGTTGGAGAGAGAAGTTTCGACATAAGGCTGGATTGAAAAGTTCCGACATAAAGCTGGAAATATAAACATCTACGTAAAGTTAGAGAGAGAAGTTCCGAGAAAAGACTGGAAAGAGAAATTCCGACATTAGGCTGGAGAGAGAAGCACCTATCTAAAGTTGGAGAGAGAAGTTCCGACATAAGGCTGGAGAGAGAAGTTCCGACATAAGGCTGGAGAGAGAAGTACCGACATAAGGCTTGGAGAGAGAAGTTCCTATATAAGGCTGGAGAGAGTTCAGACATAAGGCTGGAGAGAGAAGTACAGACATAAGGCTGGAGAGAGAAGTACAGACATAAGGCTGGAGAGAGAAGTACAGACATAAGGCTGGAGAGAGAAGTATAGACATAAGGCTGGAGAGAGAAGTACCGACATAAGGCCGGAGAGAGTTCCGACATAAGGCTGGAGAGAGAAGTACAGACACAAGGCTGGAGAGAGAAGTACAGACATAAGGCTGGAGAGAGAAGTACAAACATAAGGCTGGAGAGAGAAGTACAGACATAAGGCTGGAGAGAGAAGTACAGAGAGAGGTTCCTGTGTGCAATACACGCACGAGTGACCGGTCCTTCTCGTAATTTCCATCACCCCCTGATAATATTGGCTAGAGGAAGACTGCCATCTTCTTCTTCTTCTTCTTGGAACTGTGAGCTGGTGTTCTTTGCAGCCTGTGCGGTGAAGATGTTGAGACAGCCTGGTGTGCGCTTGGGGCCGGTTATGACGGCAGCTATTTTCTTCAGTCGCTGAGAGGAGCTGACAAGCAGGGGATGTGCAAAACTTCTTTAGGAGACTCCACCACCCTAGTGGAGTCTCTCTGTCTTTTTCTCTCCTCTCTCTCTCTCTCTCTCTCTGCTTCTTTCTTTCTTTGCTTTTCTTTCTTTTGTTTTCTTTTCATACTTTCTTTCTTTTCTTCCTTTTCTTTTCTTTCCTTTTGTCTTTTCTTTTCTTCCCTTTCTTTTATTTATTTCTTTATTTATTGTGCTCTCTCTCTCTCTCTTTCTCTCTCTCTCTCATATCTTGTTTCTGGCGTCTGATGAATCTACGAAACTCAAAATTCAACTTTCGCCAAAATTTTCTTACCTGTAAATTACATTCCACAAATTTAGCGAACCAGAGCTAGGCCAGCCGTATCTGACACTAAGACCCTGTTACATCTCTCTGATGTTACCCTCCCCCCCCCCTCCTTCTATGTAACCTGTTAACGTGGCAGAGATCGCCATAGTCCCCATGGTGGTGGAACCAGCCAAAGAAGTGCTACACAAACTGCTGCTTTTAGCTTCACTTAGGGACCTATAAAAAAGAATAATTGTAGTATCCTTCTATCACTTACGCACGACGCTGCATTTCAACATCTTCACCCGCACCTGCATGAACATCTTGTTAGAAGTTACGAGAAATCATAACAAGACAAGACAACAGGAGACAGGACAAGACAAGACATTTCGCAGTACTAATTCTGCGTATGTTTGTTTTCTGAATTTAGTGTATAAACAAACTATACATCATTTATCTCAGCGACATATAAACTATTCGTATGTTATACCATTATTTCAGAGACATATAAACCACTCTTATGTTATACCATTTATCTCAGCGACATATAAACCACTCGTATGTTTTACCATTTATCTCAACGGCATATAAACCACTAGTATGTTATACCATTTATCTCAGCTACATATAAACCACTCGTATGATGGTAGGCAGATGATCTCAGTGTAGGGACAATGGCTACGATCACTGACTAGTAAAGTCACTGCCCGGAAGGAAAGCAATGGTAAACTACCTTCTGGAAACATACCAAGAAACCCAAGCAGCAATCATGGAAAGTCAAATAGGAAAAAGATCTGGTGGTGAGTCCCCCAGGCCAGATAGATCTAATTTTAACACTGGGGAAGAGTGTGAGGCAGAGGTCAGTACTAGTAATTGTGATGACGGACAAAATCCTGACGGTGTTACCAAGGAAAACCCCTGTATCAAACTAAAAAGAAAAATAAGAGTAGGAACATGGAATGTAAGAAGTATGTATGAGGGAAAATATCAAGTAATAAGTGACGAGATGAAAAGAACGCGGATACACATTTTGGGAATCTGCGAACATCGATGGAAAGGATCAGGACACTTTAAGAGCGAGAATGAAATATTTATATATTCTGGCGGAGAAGTAGGAGGAAAGAATGGAGTGGCTTTTTATTTGGACAAATCAACACCAAAAGCATTACTAGGCTACAATCCAGTAAGTGATAGAATCCTAACAATCAGACTTAAGGGCATTCCTAGAAATGTAACAGTCATCCAGGTATATGCACCTACATCAGCAGCAGAAGAAGATGAAGTAGAACATTTTTATAACACACTGCAGACGACAATGGACCAGGTACGGAAAAATGATATTGTATTTATAATGGGTGATTTTAATGCAAAAATTGGTACAGAAAGAGCAGAAGATGAAGGAAGTTGTAGGGAAATTTAGCATAGGACACAGAAATGAGGCAGGTGACAATCTAATGGCGTTTTGTATGGAAAATGAGCTAATGATCGCTAACACACTTTTTAAACAACATCCAAGAAGACTTTACACATGGACATCACCTGATGGGAAAACCAGGAATCAAATAGATTACATTTTAGTGCAGAGACGGTGGAGGTCAAGCATAACATCAGCAAAAACTTTACCAAGTGCTTATTGTGACACGGACCATGAGTTATTAATAGCAGACATGAAGATAAAGCTAAAAAAGATAGTTATGGGATCAAGACCACTCCGCTTTGACCTTACAAATATACCAGAACAATACGGTATAGAAGTGAAGAACCGTTTCGAAATCCTGATGGCTGTACAGGAAGAGATGACACCAGATGAATTGGCTACGCAGGCCAAAGATATCTTAGTAACAACAGCTAAAGACATGGTTCCAGTAAAGAAAACACAAAAGAATAGATGGATCACAGCAGGTACACTAGAACTGATAAAACAATGTAGAGAAATGAAGACGCAATGGAGAGTGACAAACAACACAAAGATAAATATAAAACTTTAACAAAAAAGTACGAAGAAACATAAGAAAAGACAAAAAACAATACATACAAGATTGTTGTGAAAGAATAGAAGAACATCAGAGGTGTGGAAGAGATAGTGAAATGTTTAAAGAAATGAAGACATTGACGAGAAATGTCACACCTAAGCTAAATGTAATTTGTGATGAGATGGGGAATACCTTGACAGAGACAGAGGAAATTCTGGAAAGATGGAAGGAATATTGCAAAAGAATGTATGAAACAACCGACTGTGGAAGCAGAAATCAACAGTGTGAATTATTATTGGAGGAGAAAGAACCCGAGCCGACAATGGAAGAAGTTTTATGGGCAATAAAGAGTCTGAAAAATGGTAAATCACCAGGATGTGATGAGATAACCGCTGAATTTATTAAAGCAGGAGGAAAGGAGTGTGCAACAATCTATCATGCACTATGTAAAAAGATATGGCATTCAGGTATTTGGCCAAAAGAATGGAAAAGAACTGTATTCATACCACTGCCAAAAAAGGTAACCTGACATTATGCACCAACTACAGAACTGTTGCCCTGATTAGTCATGCCAGTAAAATTCTGTTAAAAATCATAATGGGTAGACTTCGAAAGAAAATAGAAGAAGTCAATATGGTCCAAGCTGGCTTCAGGCAAGGAAGAGGATCAAGAGATCATATATTCAATCTAAGATTAATAATAGAGAAATGCAGGGAGTTTAATGTGAATCTATATTTATCCTTTATAGACTACTCAAAGGCATTTGATTGTGTACAACACCAGAAACTTTGGGAAATAATGGAAAAAATGGGATTTCCAACACATTTGATACAATTAACATCACTGCTGTATTTAGACCAACAAGCAGCAGTAAGAATAAATGGTGAGACAACAAGTTGGTTTGACATAAAACAAGGGGTCCGTCAGGGGTGCATATTGTCACCCTACTTATTTAACTTGTACACTGAAAATATAATGAGGAATGTTAGAGAAGATGTAGACAAAGAATATTACGATGCCATAACAGTTGGAGGTTATGAAATACCAGAGATTAGATATGCTGATGACACAGTATTGCTGTCCACAACACAAGAAGGAATGGAAAAACTAATTATGTCAGTCCGCAAGAACAGCGAAGAGCAGAACCTCTATTTTAATGCAAAGAAAACTAAAGTGATGACAACTGACAAAACAGACAAGGCAACTGAAATATGTATCAGTGAGGAAAAACTGGAAGAAGTGGAGAGTTTTGAATATCTTGGATCACTACTAACTAATAATGGAGATACAATGCGGGAAATTAAAAGGAGGACATCTATTGCTATTCAGAAAGTAAAACAAATAAAGAATCTGTGGAGAGGAGCAGACAGAACCACAAAAATAAGATTTTTAAGGGCATGCATCTTTCCCATCTCAACATATGCCTGTGAGACCTGGACACTTAACAAAACAGCTGAGAAGCACATAAATGCCTTTGAATGTAAATGCTATAGAAGAGTTCTCCAAATATCGTGGACACAAAAAAGAACAAATATATCTATACTACAAGAGCTTAATATTGAAGAAGGCTGGCTAGTAAAGAGGATTAAAGAGAGAAAACTTAAATATTTTGGCCACATTAAACGTCATGATAATTTAGAGAAGACCGTATTGGAAGGATACATGATGGGAAAAAGAAAAAGAGGAAGACCGAAACGAAGATGGCTGCAAGACATCGTTGATGATCTGGAAATGGATGCAGCAGCAGCAGGCCATCTTGCTCACAACCAAGAGGCCTACAGGAGTGCTGTTTGGGAGGCAAAGTTCCGCAAGGGACAAGCAAAGGAATGAATGAATGTTATACCATTTATCTCAGCTACATATAAACCACTCGTATGTTATACCATTTATCTCAGCTACATATAAACCACTCGTATGTTATACCATTTATCTCAGTGATGTATGATACTCTCGTGTATGATACTATTTATCTCAATGACTTATTCCTTCGCTTACCTTGTGTTATACACAGCTGAAACCAGTGACGGCCACCGTACCGCATATTTGTCTCTATATTTCCCAGCTTTCGAATAATGGACGCTGGCAAATATTTTAAAAACACGGAGCACTCACTCTGCATTTGTCAACAAATTACACGAAACAAAAAAACCCACTGGTTTAAACGTGATACCAAGGGCATTGGAACTAGGTTCGATGCATTTTATCTGTTGGTCAGCGTGCGTTGGAAGTGATCGATATGATGGTCATAGACGAGTGTGGGGAGATAGTACAAATTTGGTCAAACGTGAGTGGGGGCGGGACGGGGCGGGGCGGGGAAAGCTGTAAAAGACAGCAGCAGATAGATCAAAGGAAACCATTACTCCAGACTAGGTGGACCCACTCTCTCGCTCACCCATATTAGACGGACCCACTCTCTCGCTCACCCACACTAGGTGGATCTACTCTCTCGCAAACCCATATTAGGTGGACCCACTCTCTCGCTCACCCATATTAGATGGACCCACTCTCTCGCTCACCCATATTAGGTGGATCCACTCTCTCGCTCACCCATACTAAGTGGATCTACTCTCTCGCTCACTCATATTAGGTGGATCCACTCTCTCGCTCACCCATATTAGGTGGACCCACTCTCTCGCTCATCCATACTAGGTGGAGTCACTCTCTCGCTCACCTATACTAGGTGGACCCACTCTTTCGCGCACTATACCATGTGGACCCACTCTTTCGCTCACCCATACTAGGTGAACCCACTCTTTCGCTCGCCCATGCCAGTTGAACCCACTCTTTCGCTCACCCATGCCAGGTGGACCCACTCTCTTTCGCTCACCCATACTAAGTGCACTCACACTAACGAACATAAAATCACTCCCCCAAAAGGGTTAGAAAAATGAGTAAAGCATTTATCTGAAGGAGAAGTGGAAAAACAAAACAAAAACTCTCTAATTATTATGTAACACCCAATAATTAGTGTATCAGAATATAACTATACACAGAGCTAATGATTATGTAACACCCAATAATTAGTGTATGGGTAACACGGAGCTAATGATTATGTAACACCCAATAATTAGTGTATGGGTAACACGGAGCTAATGATTATGTAACACCCAATAATTAGTGTATGGGTAACACGGAGCTAATGATTATGTAACACCCAATAATTAGTGTATGGGTAACACTGATTATGGAGCTGTATGGTTGCTACGCCGTGTAGGTTACACAGTTTCTGTCTATGAACATTACACGTGATGTTTGGTAGCTCCGTTTTGTTTTTGTTTTTGTTTTGTTTTGTTTTGTTTTTTTTTTTTGGGGGGGGGGGCATTTTCTGAATGTTCAGAAGAATCGGTTGATGTTAATTCCCTGTGAATGTGTTAGTAACTCCCTCTTTGATAATTCGCTTGAGCGTATGAAGATATGCTTGTCAGAGAAACGAAATCATTGTTACAAATTAGTACAGGCGCCATCTGGAGGCGTGATGGTTATGTCAAATATGATTGTATCACAGATGGTTGTGTCATAGATGATTGTGTCACAGAAGTTTTGTGTCCGTGGATGGCTGTGTCATAGATGGTTATGTCGTGGATGACTGTGCCATAGATGATTGTACCACAGATGGTCGTGTCATAGATGTTTGTGTCATAGATGATTATGTCGCAGATGATTGCGCCAAGATGGTTGTGTCATGGATAGTTTTGTCATATAAAATTATATCACAGTCGGAATTGTCACAGATGGTTGTGTCACATATGGCTGTCGTACGTCAACAGATCATCGTGCCATAGATGGTTTGCATCGCAGATGGTTGTGTCATAGATTGAATCACAGATCACCGTGCTACAGATAACTGTGTCATAGATGATTGTGTCATAGATAATTATCTCTCATATTGACAAGAGGCTCTGGCGTGTGCTCAATCTTGGCCCATGAGACAGACAAGAGGCTCTGGCGTGTGCTCAATCTTGGCCCATGAGACAGACAAGAGGCTCTGGCGTGTGCTCAATCTTGGCCCATGAGACAGACAAGAGGCTCTGGCGTGTGCTCATCCTTGGCCCATGAGACAGACAAGAGGCTCTGGCGTGTGCTCAATCTTGGCCCATGAGACAGACAAGAGGCTCTGGCGTGTGCTCATCCTTGGCCCATGAGACAGACAAGAGGCTCTGGCGTGTGCTCAATCTTGGCCCATGAGACAGACAAGAGGCTCTGGCGTGTGCTCATCCTTGGCCCATGAGACAGACAAGAGGCTCTGGCGTGTGCTCATCCTTGGCCCATGAGACAGACAAGAGGCTCTGGCGTGTGCTCATCCTTGGCCCATGAGACAGACAAGAGGCTCTGGCGTGTGCTCATCCTTGGCCCATGAGACAGACAAGAGGCTCTCGCTGAAACTAGATTTCGTACTCGATGCCACTTACAGGACGAGGTTATAGCCAGCCAAATTTAAAAAAAAGATAAAGGCAACCCTGTCATGCCACAGAGGCATATAAGGGGTACGGTGTTAGTGCCCATATTTTCCTTGACCTGTCAGCACTCTAGATTATGATGTGGTCAGTATCACGCCTGGCCGCCTTTCCTTCCCCAACTCCAGAAGAAGTCGGGTACCCATTTCTACAACTGGCTGACTGGGGTGGGGTGGGGGGAGGGGGAGGCCCACGCGCCTCCGGCCGGATTCGAACCCCCGACCGTCGGCATGAGGAGTAGTGCACTAACCACTTAGCCACATAGACTGTAGCCAGTGGTTATAGGAGTATTGAAATTTGTCCCAGTTCTCTGCTCAAAGTCTTTGAATCCTTATGGAACATCAATGAAATCGACGTCAAACATACTAGCAGTCTACAGGAGAGCTTTTGATTTAATTACACGGTAGCGATATATTTTGGACACATTAAACGTCATGATAATCTAGAGAAGACTGTCTTGGAAGGGTACATAATGGGAAAAAAAGAAAGAGAGGAAGACCAAGGCGAAGATGGCTGCAAGACATCGTTGATGATCTGCACATGGATGCATCAGCAGCAGGCCATCTTACTTACAACTGAGAGGCCTACAAGTGTGCTGTTAGGGAGGCAAAGTTCCGCAAGGGACATGCAAATGAATGAATGACTGTAGCCATTTAAGGAGCACAGTGGAAAGTTGCCCAGCTTATGAAAACCATTTATATTTAAACAACATTAGAACAGTGCACAGTGTGAAGCTAATAGACAGCTTCCAAGTGGAGACAATAGTGCAACAGGGATGCTTGTTATCTCCCCTTCTGTTTCTTCTTCTGGCAGTAGACTGGAGCGCAAGAAAAGCCTACATACGGCAGAAATCATGACTCAAGTGGACTCTATGACTACATAGGGGAAGAAAACGTGAATACAGTGGACTCTAAGACTACATAGGGGAAGAAAACATGAATACAGTAGACTCTAAGACTACATAGGGGAAGAAAACATGAATACAGTAGACTCTAAGACTACATAGGGGAAGAAAACATGAATCAAGTAAACTCTATGACTACATAGGGGAAGAAAACGTGAATCAAGTAAACTCTATGACTACATAGGGGAAGAAAACGTGAATCAAGTAAACTCTAAGACTACATAGGGGAAGAAAACGTGAATACAGTAGACTCTAAGACTACATAGGGGAAGAAAACATGAATACAGTAGACTCTAAGACTACATAGGGGAAGAAAACGTGAATCAAGTAAACTCTAAGACTACATAGGGGAAGAAAACGTGAATCAAGTAGTCTCTGAAACTACATAGGGGAAGAAAACATGAATACAGTAGACTCTAAGACTACATAGGGGAAGAAAACGTGAATACAGTAGACTCTAAGACTACATAGGGGAAGAAAACATGAATACAGTAGACTCTAAGACTACATAGGGGAAGAAAACGTGAATACAGTAGACTCTAAGACTACATAGGGGAAGAAAACATGAATACAGTGGACTCTAAGACTACATAGGGGAAGAAAACATGAATACAGTAGACTCTAAGACTACATAGGGGAAGAAAACGTGAATCAAGTAAACTCTAAGACTACATAGGGGAAGAAAACGTGAATCAAGTAAACTCTAAGACTACATAGGGGAAGAAAACATGAATCAAGTAAACTCTATGACTACATAGGGGAAGAAAACGTGAATCAAGTAAACTCTATGACTACATAGGGGAATAAAACATGAATCAAGTAGTCTCTGAAACTACATAGGGGAAGAAAACATGAATACAGTAGACTCTAAGACTACATAGGGGAAGAAAACATGAATCAAGTAAACTCTATGACTACATAGGGGAAGAAAACGTGAATCAAGTAAACTCTATGACTACATAGGGGAAGAAAATGTGAATCAAGTAAACTCTAAGACTACATAGGGGAAGAAAACGTGAATCAAGTAAACTCTATGACTACATAGGGGAAGAAAACGTGAATCAAGTAAACTCTATGACTACATAGGGGAAGAAAACGTGAATACAGTGGACTCTAAGACTACATAGGGGAAGAAAACATGAATCAAGTAGACTCTAAGACTACATAGGGGAAGAAAACATGAATCAAGTAGACTCTAAGACTACATAGGGGAAGAAAACATGAATACAGTGGACTCTATAAAGGCATTTGGAGGAGCATGGAGACACGGACAGTGGCAAAGACACAACATACATGTGAAAACTGTGCTACTCTATGGTTAAGAGACCTGTGGTTCGATACATCCGCTTCAGTGAGGTCGAAGTTATATGGAAGAGACTGTAACTGACTGAAGTCTTCTTCTTCTTCTTCGTTCGGATAACTGACTGAAGTGACATTTTATGTGAAGTTTTAAAACCAGGCTAAAAAAAGTGCAATGTTTGGAAACTTCCTCGGGCGCTCCAGTCATTTCATTTCATTGAAATCGGTACCTGACTCTTCTTGGCCTATCTGCAAGGGAATCTATTGACTGCATCGTCCTGCAGTGCGTCGACAGGTCAATGAAGGCTTGTAATCTAACACCGTACTGAAAGGAAGAGAGTTAGGAGAGTGGTGGGCTTATAGGAGTGGTGATTAAGTAATTAAATTCTTCCAATGGCATAAATGTACTGTGACCCCCGACCCTAATTTTGAAGAAGAATCTGATCCCAACCACCCAGGTTACCGGATACTTGTTATCCAACACTTCGACATATATATATATATATATATATATTATATATATATATATTATATATATATATATATATATATATATATGACTGCTCTGCTTTCGCATCATCTCTCATACCAAATACAAAACACAGCCAATCTAAAGAGTCTGGGGTGCTCGATGGGGTCATAGCCAGCAACTACATATCACATAAACTTACAACGCAATCAATGCAGGGAAACAATAACACTGTATAAAACAATAACCAAACCGCATCCACGTTACCACACGATGGCTCGTCCACTGACATATATCCCGAACTAACTACTGTAACAACTTGTATACTACTTCGTATTTACAGCCTAATGTCCCGGCCGCCGACAACAGGCTGTTTACACTGTTTACAGCATTCCATAAAACAACACAAGGCTATGAAACAGGCCAATTAAAATGTGGACATTTTACTATTTCTTAACATGCATTAGCAGATTAGCTACTAGGACCAGATCTTAATATGCCTTAGTAGATTAGTTACTAGGACCAGATCTTAATATGCCTTAGTAGATTAGTTACTAGGACCAGATCTTAATATGCCTTAGTAGACTAGTTACTAGGACCAGATCTTAATATGCCTTAGTAGATTAGTTACTAGGACCAGATCTTAATATGCCTTAGTAGATTAGTTACTAGGACCAGATCTTAATATGCCTTAGTAGATTAGTTACTAGGACCAGATCTTAATATGCCTTAGTAGATTAGTTACTAGGACCAGATCTTAATATACCTTAGTAGATTAGTTACTAGGACCAGATCTTAATATACCTTAGTAGATTAGTTACTAGGACCAGATCTTAATATGCCTTAGTAGATTAGTTACTAGGACCAGATCTTAATATACCTTAGTAGATTAGTTACTAGGACCAATCTTAATATGCCTTAGTAGATTAGTTACTAGGACCAGATCTTAATATGCCTTAGTAGACTAGTTACTAGACCAGATCTTAATATGCCTTAGTAGATTAGTTACTAGGACCAGATCTTAATATGCCTTAGTAGATTAGTTACTAGGACCAGATCTTAATATGCCTTAGTAGATTAGTTACTAGGACCAGATCTTAATATGCCTTAGTAGATTAGTTACTAGGACCAGATCTTAATATGCCTTAGTAGACTAGTTACTAGGACCAGATCTTAATATACCTTAGTAGATTAGTTACTAGGACCAGATCTTAATATACCTTAGTAGATTAGTTACTAGGACCAGATCTTAATATACCTTAGTAGATTAGTTACTAGGACCGATCTTAATATGCCTTAGTAGATTAGTTACTAGGACCAGATCTTAATATACCTTAGTAGATTAGTTACTAGGACCAGATCTTAATATGCCTTAGTAGATTAGTTACTAGGACCAGATCTTAATATGCCTTAGTAGACTAGTTACTAGGACCAGATCTTAATATGCCTTAGTAGATTAGTTACTAGGACCAGATCTTAATATGCCTTAGTAGATTAGTTACTAGGACCAGATCTTAATATGCCTTAGTAGATTAGTTACTAGGACCAGATCTTAATATGCCTTAGTAGATTAGTTACTAGGACCAGATCTTAATATGCCTTAGTAGACTAGTTACTAGGACCAGATCTTAATATACCTTAGTAGATTAGTTACTAGGACCAGATCTTAATATACCTTAGTAGATTAGTTACTAGGACCAGATCTTAATATGCCTTAGTAGATTAGTTACTAGGACCAGATCTTAATATGCCTTAGTAGATTAGTTACTAGGACCAGATCTTAATATGCCTTAGCAGATTAGCTACTAGGACCAGATCTTATTATGCCTTAGCATATTAGCTACTAGGACCAGATCTTAATATGCCTTAGCAGATTAGCTACTAGGACCAGATCTTAATATGCCTTAGCAGATTAGCTACTAGGACCAGATCTTAATATGCCTTAGCAGATTAGCTACTAGGACCAGATCTTAATATGCCTTAGCAGATTAGCTACTAGGACCAGATCTTAATATGCCTTAGCAGATTAGCTACTAGGACCAGATCTTAATATGCCTTAGCAGATTAGCTACTAGGACCAGATCTTAATATGCCTTAGCATATTAGCTACTAGGACCAGATCTTAATATGCCTTAGCAGATTAGCTACTAGGACCAGATCTTAATATGCCTTAGCAGATTAGCTACTAGGACCAGATCTTAATATGCCTTAGTAGACTAGTTACTAGGACCAGATCTTAATATGCCTTAGTAGACTAGTTACTAGGACCAGATCTTAATATGCCTTAGTAGACTAGTTACTAGGACCAGATCTTAATATGCCTTAGTAGACTAGTTACTAGGACCAGATCTTAATATGCCTTAGTAGACTAGTTACTAGGACCAGATCTTAATATGCCTTAGTAGACTAGCTACTAGGACCAGATCTTAATATGCCTTAGCAGATTAGCTACTAGGACCAGATCTTAATATGCCTTAGCATATTAGCTACTAGGACCAGATCTTAATATGCCTTAGCAGATTAGCTACTAGGACCAGCAGATTAGTTACTACTACCAGATCTTAATATGCCTTAGCATATTAGCTACTAGGACCAGATCTTAATATCCCTTAGCATATTAGCTACTAGGACCAGATCTTAATATGCCTCAATGGATTGGGCACCAGTCTGATAACGTTTTGTGTGTGTTAATGACTGTGTCTTGTTAGATTAATTACGCCTTCATTCTCTTATATTTGTGCATGTAATAGTTTAATTTGGGACTCTTTTGATATGCTTTGTCCTCATGTAATTTGTATACTTGTATTAAAGTTGAGCGTGTGGGAAGAATGAAAGATGGAGTTGATGAAGGGCAGAATGTAAGACGGGTCTGCGTGCCAAATTCTTTACACTTTCAAAATTATTATTATTCATTCATTCATTCACTCACCCGTTCATTCATTCATCCATTCTTAATAAGCTTAAATGGTATAGAATAGTTGAAGGAAAATACGGGAACTAACAGCATATCCTTTGTATGTCTTCACTGGTCAGGTCACCTTCCTTTGTACCTGTTCACAGTCAACTTAAACAACTTTCCGTTTCTCTCCTGTAATGTCCTGTGTGACCGTCTGTGACCTCGGACACCCCCGCCCCTTGGTGGAACTGATTACACCCTAAGTGTTGAACGCACTTAAAAACGTGACAAGACCTGGGAGACACTGGAAATCATTAAAGATCATTGGGTATTCTAAAAATCTGCGTACATGTATCGATATCCCCTAAATTATCGCTTCCAAATATTTTAACGCGTCGTAATTTCTGTCAGCTTACATTAAGGCTGGATTAATGAATAGGTTGGTTCATGGACGACTTCGAATACACTGTTGCGCAAAATCGAATACACGCTGGTGGAATCGACTTTAAAAGAGAGTCACACTAAAACGTAAGTATTCGCCCAATACTCTTCATGCGTTCGTGTGTTCTTAAATGAATATCTGGTTTAATTATGTCAGTAATTATTGTCATGAAAGAGATTTAAAGTTGTACTATAGCACAGAAGTATAAAGATCGGGTAAATTAACATATATATATATATATCGATTTATAATTCTGTAATCGAAACAACCCATTTATTCCAGCGGACGCCATTTTGACGGAAGCTGTTACTAGGATATGGCCAGATTTACCGAGTGCATTAGAGGCTGCTGTCAGCGGTATATTAACTAGAGTGCGACTTGCCGGTTCACAGATGTTATTACAGGGCCGGAAATGTGGCCTTCTAGGACCCATGAAACAAGTGGAGATAATTAGTTACCTGCTTTTTTAAAAAATGTACGTTCATTAATGTGGGTTAAATTTCTGTAACAAATACTCAAGAGAGTTTCGTGGCTCCCTTGTGTGGGTGTGTTCAATTAAAACCCTTTTTTCTTTGTTTTATTTCTTTCTAATGTTCCGTTCCTAAGAATTTTCTTCTTTGCTAATGTTCTCATTTGTTTATCTGCTCCTTCTTGAAGTCTTTCCTTTCTGTTTCCCTCCTTGCTTATATTTTATTCATTTTTTTAAAAACAAAGCATTTTCATTTTATTTTACTTTTGTCTTGCTGTTCTTCCTGCAAGTTTTCCATTTTCTTGATTCTTTATCCTTTTGTTTGTTTATTTCTCTGGTTTTTTTTCCTAGTGATGTGTTTTTCTTCATGTTTTTTTTTCTTAATGCTTTGGGTTATCTGTTCCCAATCTTATATCGATCAGCAATTCCAAGAAGATTTGTTATGTGGTTCAGTTTTTTTGCTGCATGGAAAGAGACCTTCTATGTTATTTATATATACATTTTTTTTCTTCAGCAGGCTTCGGTTCAACCGCCTTGATTATACAACCCAACAAAAAATTTGTTTTTTAAGCTGGTGCCTTGGTTTTTAGGCTTATTCCGGGGGCGGGGGGTGGAGTTAATTTGAGGGCGCTGTTTCAGAAAATTGCGTTGGATAGACTGCATCAGTATCTAGTTTCTTAGATAGGGTTGGCATGAGCTCTAGTTTCTTAGATATGGTTGGCATGAGCTCTAGTTTCTTAGATAGGGTTGGCATGAGCTCTAGTTTCTTAGATAGGGTTGGCATGAGCTCTAGTTTCTTAGATATGGTTGGCATGAGCTCTAGTTTCTTAGATATGGTTGGCATGAGCTCTAGTTTCTTAGATATGGTTGGCATGAGCTCTAGTTTCTTAGATAAGGTTCGCATGAGCTCTAGTTTCTTACATATGGTTGGGATGAGCTAAAGAGTTTCTTAGATATGGTTGGCATGAGCTCTAGTTTCTTAGATATGATTGGCATGAGCTCTAGTTTCTTAAATATGGTTGAATTCATAAAATTTTAGTCTGCTCTTTAACAAATCTCTTCTGCAGAACTGGGATGTCAAAGCAGGAGAGGAAGGCCAAGAGAAAAGAGGAGAGGAAGGCCAAGAGAAAAGAAGAGAGGAAGGTCAAGAGAAAAGAAGAGAGGAAGGCCAAGAGAAAAGAAGAGAAGAAGGCCATGAGAAAAGAAGAGAGGAAGGCCATGAGAAAAGAAGAGTGGAAGGCCATGAGAAAAGAAGAGAGGAAGGCCAGGAGAAAAGAAGAGAGGAAGGCCAGGAGAAAAGAAGAGAGGAAGGCCAAGAAAAAAGAAGAGAGGAAGGCCAAGAGAAAAGAAGAGAGGACGGCCAGGAGAAAAGAAGAGTAGAAGGCCAGGAGAAAAGAAGAGAGGAAGGCCAGGAGAAAAGAAGAGAGGAAGGCCAGGAGAAAAGAAGAGAGGAAGGCCAAGAAAAAAGAAGAGAGGAAGGCCAAGAAAAAATAAGAGAGGAAGGCCAGCAGAAAAGAAGAGAGGAAGGCCAAGAAAAAAGAAGAGAGGAAGGCCAAGAAAAAAGAAGGGAACAAGGCCAGGAGAAAAGAAGAGAGGAAGGTCAAGAGAAAAGAAGAGTGGAAGGCCATGAGAAAAGAAGAGAGGAAGGCCATGAGAAAAGAAGAGAGGAAGGCCAAGAGAAAAGAAGAAAGGCCAAGAGAAAAGAAGAGAGGAAGACCAAGAAAAAAGAAGAGAGGAAGACCAAGAAAAAAGAAGAGAGGAAGGCCAAGAGAAAAGAGGAGAGGAAGGCCAAGAGAAAAGAAGAGAGGAAGGCCAAGAAAAAAGAAGAGAGGAAGGCCAAGAGAAAAGAAGAGAGGAAGGCCATGAGAAAAGAAGAGAGGAAGGCCAAGAAAAAAGGAGAGAGGAAGGCCAAGAAAAAAGAAGAGAGGAAGGCCAAGAGAAAAGAAGAGAGGACGGCCAAGAGAAAAGAAGAGAGCAACAGACAAATATCTCAGAGGACTGACCAAGTGGCATGGTAAAAGGAAACGCCTCTGAACTAATCGGATACACCAAGGACCATGCAAGATGGAGAAGTATGATCGCCGACGCTTTCCCGCACGGAAAATAATAATAATAATTATAATGATCTTCAAGCTGTATGTAAGTAATACAGAATTTATAACAGAATTTGTGTGGTTGTGAAGAGATTTGTTTGGATGATAAGAAGACTTTTGTTTTGTCTGAATGTAACAGGAATCATTGTAGCTCGTGTTTCAAGGTCACTGTACAGGAACTGAGGGGACAGGAAATATTCTTAAGTTGGGAAGTATCATCTACGTAGACGAAGTGTAGACAAAATCTGTCAATAGACATTTTCCCTAATTTATATAGAATCTCGTGAGAGTCACATATAAACATTTCACAGAAAGGGGCCACAGAACGCTGGACAAGGGGTCACAGAACGCTGGACAAGGGGCCACATCACGCTGGACAAAATTAAATGTTCAAATTATCCAGGCAGAATTTCGCGCAACCATTTCAACATTTTGGGTTGGACCTGGTTCAGTTGATAGTGGAGATGTTGAGTTTGGGTTCAGTGAGACAGAGGTTAGCGACCCATATCTGAGTGCTTGTGTCACGGTTAGAGGCCCATATCTGAGTGCCTGTGTCAGGGTTAGAGGCCCACATCTTAGTGCTTGTATCAGGGTTAGAGGCTCATATCTTAGTGCTTGCGTCAGAGTTAGAGGCCCATATCTGAGTGCTTGTGTCACGGTTAGAGGCCCATATCTTAGTGCTTGTGTCAGAGTTAGAGGCTCATATCTTAGTGCTTGTGTCAGAGTTAGAGGCCCATATCTGAGTGCTTGCGTCAGGGTTAGAGGCCCATATCTGAGTGCTTGCGTCAGGGTTAGAGCCCCATAACTTAGTACTTGTGTCAGGGTTAGAAGACCATATCTGAGTGCTTGTGTCAGGGTTAGAAGACCATATCTGAGTGCCTATGTCACGGTTAGAGGCCCATATCTGAGTGCCTGTGTCAGGGTTAGAGGCCCACATCTTAGTGCTTGTGTCAGAGTTAGAGGCTCATATCTTAGTGCTTGTGTCAGAGTTAGAGGCCCATATCTGAGTGCTTGCGTCAGGGTTAGAGGCCCATAACTTAGAACTTGTGTCAGGGTTAGAAGCCCATAGCTGAGTGCTTGCGTCAGGATTATGGTATTGTAGCTGACGAAGACCCTATGCCACCCTTTATTTTTACCCCTGCTAACAGACACACTTTTGGCCCGGTGGGTAGGGACCGAAAAGGGAAGCCAAACCGGATCCTAAAATTAGACCACACCGAAGACAGATATGCGCCGCGGGGCGCAGATAACACAGCCTAGCTACAAACAATGATAAAAATGCAATCAACGGCTTTCTGAGAGCCAATGCTGAAGAAGAAGTCACAGTTACAGATGTGTAATTTAACTAGTTCTCTCTCTCTCTCTCTCTGAAAAAATATGGCAGGTATTAAACTGTACCCACTCTTAGGGACATTACTATACGTGAAAGAAATATCTCAGACATAATTCATATGTTCTAAGACAGGTGAGCCATATGTTGACAGACAGGTGTGCCATATGTTGAGAGACAGACGCGCTGAAAGCGCTCCATACTTTTATAACAAAATGAGAGACATCTCCACTTCTAAACAAAGAACACAATAAAAAAAAGTAATAAACCTGTAAGTTGCTCACATGTACCATCAGGTAGTTCCATGGCTCCTGAAGAGGACTAATTACAAATAAAGTGATCACCCGTCCCGTATAATACGGAATAGTCCCAGCAATAGCATTGCTTCGGTCGGGACGCCCAAATGTTCCCTATTTTAAAACCCGTGTTCCGTATTGTCCCGTACTCTCAACTTTGATCGGCGCATATTCGGAAATTGTCCGAATTGTTTAAAAAAAATTGTCTTAGTGGACATATTAAACGTCATGGCAATTTAGAGAAGACCGTCTTGGAAGGGTACATAATTGGAAAAAGAAAGAGAGGAAGACCAAGGCGAAGATGGCTGCAAGACATCGTTGAAAACCTGTAAGTGGATGCATCAGCAGCAGAGCGTTTTGTTTACAACCGATAGGCCTACAGGAGAGCTGTTAGGGAGGCAAAGTTCCGCAAGAGACATGCAGATGAATGAAGTCTTAGTGGAAATGTTTCTATTTTGAAGAAGACTCTCTGAAGAGAAGTGCAGCAAAGTAGGCCTGATTGATACATATGTAAGTAAAGTTATATACCTGGCAGACTGGTTAAAGTTTAAACTTAACTTTACCATCCCCCCCCTCTCTCTCTCTCTCTTGGTTGACTGAGTGTCCCTTATTTTTGCCCCGTATTCGAACTTAGAAACGATGATCAGATTAATTTTTAAAAAATAGTTTTAAAAATACTCCAACCTTTTCTATCAAAGTTTGTTAACAAAACAAAACAGAAGAAAAATCATAGAGCGCCTAATGTCTGGAGGAGAGGAGGACTAGAGCGCCTAATGTCTGGAGGAGATGAGGGCTAGACCACCTAATTTCTGGAGGAGAGGAAGGCTACATCACCTAATGTCTAGAGGGGAGGAAGGCTACATCACCTAGTGTCTAGATGAGAGGAAGGCTACATCACCTAGTGTCTAGATGAGAGGAGGTTCACAGCATCTAATGTCTAGAGGAGAGGAGGTCTACAGCACCTAATGTTCGGAGGAGAGAAAGGCTACATCACCTAATATCTAGAGGAGAGGAAGGCTACATCACCTAATGTCTAGATGAGAGGAGATTCACAGCATCTAATGTCTATAGGAGAAGAAGGCTTCTTATATCTTATATCCTTCCCGTGCCGTTAAACGTCACATAGGGCTCGCAAAGTAGTTCGCCAATTTTTCCTGTCTTCGGCAAGTCTTTCAACCTCATCAAAGGATTTTATGCCTGATGATTTGGCCTCTCTTAACAATGTCCTCTTCAGAGTTTCACGCGGTCTGCCGCTTTTTCTTCGGCCTGTTGTGTTCCACTTGATAGCTTGTTTTGGGATTCTCTGATCATTTCTTCTCATCAAGTGACCAACATATGTCCATCTCCTTTTCCTGATCACCCTAATGTCTATAGGAGAGGAAGGCTACATCACATAATATCTAGAGGAGAGGAAGGCTATAGCACCTAATGTCTAGAGGAGAGGAAGGCTACATCACCTAATGTCTAGAGGAGAGGAAGGCTACAGCACCTAATATCTAGAGGAGAGGAAGGCTACATCACCTAATGGAGAAGAAGGCTACAGCACCTGATGTCTAGAGGAGAGGAGGTCTACATCACCTAATGTCTAGAGGAGAGGAAGGCTACAACACCTAATGTCTAGAGGAAAGGAAGGCTACAGCACCTAATGTCTAGAGGAGAGGAAGGCTACATCAACTAATAGCTAGAGGAGAGAAAGGCTACATCACCTAATGGTTTGGAGGAGAGGAAGGCTACATCACCTAATGTCTAGAGGAGAGGAAGGCTACATCATCTAATTCTAGAGGAGAGGAGGTCTACAGCACCTGATGTCTAGAGGAGAGGAGGTCTACAGGGCCTAATGTCTAGAGGAGAGGAAGGCTATATCATATAATATCTAGAGGAGAGGAAAGCTACATCACCTAATGTTTGGAGGAGATGAAGGCTACATCACCTAATGTCTAGAGGAGAGGAACTAATGTCTAGAGGAGAGGAAGGCTACATCACATAATATCTAGAGGAGAGGAAGGCTACATCACCTAATGTTTGGAGGAGAGGAAGGCTACATCACCTAATGTCTAGAGGAGAGGAAGGCTATAGCACCTAATGTCTGGAGAAGAGAAGGGCTAGAGGACCTAATAGCAAGAGGGAATATTGAAGTCAGATGAGACAGAGGTAGACAGAGAGACAAGATATTTGATGGTTTGACATCCTAGCACGGGAAATGCTCAGCGACAATCCTGTTGAGATGCACAAGGGATGGAGGGTTATGGAAGGACATGATGTCCTTCGCCTGTTGGCAGGGAGCTTGAGAGAAAGAGAATGAATGAATGAATGAATGAATGAATGAATGAATGAATAATCTTTATTTTTAAAGGGTAAATAATTGGGCACGCAGGCCCGTCTTACATTCTGCCCTTCATCACTCCATCTTTCATTCTTCCTACACTCTCGATTTAATACAAATATACAAATTAAACTAGGAAAAAAACATATCAAAAGAGTGTAAGATTTAACTATTACTTTCAAAGTAAAAGAGAAGAAGTAATTAACCTAATAAAATAGCACTCACGCACACATACACACGCAGACATATACATAAACAAAAATACATTGTAAATACAGATCTTCTAACATGTGTTTTTTAACAAATATTAAAATAATTTCTAACAATATAATGTCTATAATGCTTGAGAAAGAGAGAGAGAGAGAGCGAGAGAGAGAAAGAGAGAGAGAGAGAGAAAGAGAAAGAGAGAGAGAGAAAGAGAGAGAGAAAGAGAAAGAGAGAGAGAAAGAGAGAGAAAAAGAAAGAGAGAAAGAGAAAGAAAGAGAGAGAGAAAGAGAGAGAGAGAAAGAGAAAGAGAAAGAGAGAGAGAGAGCATCTACATTGAAAAAAAAAAGAAAATGGGAAACAAATTGGGTACCTAAGAAATATGGATACAGATCGCGGTTTCAAACAAAGCAACAGTTTCGCAATTTCCACATTACATTTTTTTTTCAAACGCTTTTTACAGC
The DNA here is from genome assembly GCA_009760885.1 of Achatina immaculata. Taxonomy (NCBI): domain Eukaryota; kingdom Metazoa; phylum Mollusca; class Gastropoda; order Stylommatophora; family Achatinidae; genus Lissachatina; species Lissachatina immaculata. Next base: position 26,032,272 of record CM019700.1, read on the forward strand.
AAAGATCCAACAAATTCACAGCTAAGTCTTTCATACAACAAGTGTAGTACAAATCGAAAATTTCCGTTAAATCACACCGGCCCCTAGTTCTTTGGCCACTGGCAACTCGTTAAACGGAATGACTGATATTACGTGGCCCACAATTTCCGATAGGTTACTTCCGGTTTTCCGAAAAGGTCAGGGTGTGGAATCGATTTCAAGCAGACCGGGCCCCAAGACGAGCTTGACATTGGAGCTGTGGTGTAGCATCGATACCAGATGACGCGTGTGAAGTTTTGGAGGGGGGATGAAGTGTGGGGACGCTGCAGACATCTCAACTGTTGTTGGCCTGTACTTAATGTCGGCTTGCATGTCACCAGAAGCGTTAGTACGTTACAGTCATCTCATCTGTTGTTAGCCTGGACTTAATGTCGGATTGTGTGTCACCAGCCGAAGCCATGTTTGGTATCGTTTCGAAAATTAGCAACTGCTATCCTTTTCGCATTCTCGTCGATATATATATATATATATATATAAGCCAGTGTTTCCCACAGTGGGAGATAACACCCTCCTGTAGACGTTGGAAAGGATCAAGGAGCGGCGAAAGGATAAGGGTCAGTGAGGGGGAGGGTGGGGGTGGAAGAAAAAGGGACAGTAAATGGGTGGGGGGTGCATTGAGGAAAAACAAAACAGCGGACGGGGGACAGCATTGCCTTCCTTCTTGGCGCTTTTCAACCTGATATAGAGAAAGGTGTGTCCCTACGTGAAACTCATCTATTACATTAGAAGTTGAGAAAATAATGCAGTCAGTCAGTCATTTGCACGTCCCTCGCGGAATTTTGTCTCCCTAACAGCTCCTCTGTAGGCCTCTCGGTTGTAAGCAAGATGTCCTGCTGCTGATGCGTCCATTCGCAGATCATCAACGATGTCTTGCAGCCATCTTCGCCTTGGTCTTCCTCTCTTTCTTTTTCCCCATTACGTACCCTTCCAAGACGGTCTTCTCCAAATTCTCATGACGTTTAATATGTCGAAAATATTTTAAGTGTTCTCTATTTAATCTTCCTTACTAGCCAACCTTCTTCAATATTAAGTTCTTGTTGTAGGTAATAACACAGTAAGTGGGTTATAAATGTAGGTAATAACACAGTAAGTTGGTTATAAATGTAGGTAATAACACAGTAAGTGGGTTATAAATGTAGGTAATAACACAATAAGTGGGTTATAAATGTAGGTAATAACACAGTAAGTGGGTTATAAATGTAGGTAATAACACAGTAAGTGGGTTATAAATGTAGGTAATACCACAGTAAGTGGGTTATAAATGTAGGTAATAACACAGTAATTGAGTTATAAATGTAGGTAATAACACAGTAAGTGGGTTATAAATGTAGGTAATAACACAGTAAGTGGGTTATAAATGTAGGTAATAACACAGTAAGTGGGTTATAAATCTACTCCTTTACACTGTTACATAAAATTGGTTTTCTTGGTGAAGCTTTTAGTTTTGTAAAGCGTATCTTTGTATAATAAGTCACTGTACGAGTAGCACATGTAGAAAGCGTGTTTGGGGGGGGGGGGGGGGGTGGGGGTTGGGGTGTTGGACGTTGACGATGTGGCCTGGGAGAAAAAGGGGCCAGAAGCCCGAACAAGCCTGGGAAACACTGATATATGTGGATCGATTTAAGCGACTAGATTCTACCAAATAATACAAGATCGGCTTGTTGCTATATACACCCTCCTCCACCCCTCCCCTTCCCTCCCCCCACTTCCCCATCACAGATCTGGGTACAGGGACAAAAAAAAATACTCTGCTGAGATCAGCTTTGTAATGGTGGGAAGATCACTTTTGTAATAATGAGATGATCACATTGTAATGGTGGGAAAGTCACTTTTGTAATATTGAGATGATCACTTTGTAATGCTGGGAAGATCACTTTTGTAATAATGGGATGATCACTTTGTAATGGTGGGAAGATCACTTTTGTAATAATGAGAAGATCAATTTGTAATGGTGGGAAGATCACTTTTGTAATAATGAGATGATCACTTTGTAATGGTGGGAAGATCACGTTGTAATGTGGGAAGATCACTTTGTAATGGTGGGAAGATCACTTCTGTAAATCATGAGATGATCACTTTGTAATGGTTGGAAGATCACTTTTGTAATAATGAGATGATCACTGTGTAATGGTGGGAAGCTCACTTTTGCAAATAATGAGATGATCACATTGTAATGGTGGGAAGATCACTTTTGTTAATAATGAGATGATCACTTTGTAATGGTGGGAAGATCACTTTTGTTAATAATGAGAAGATCACTTTGCAATCGTGGGAAGATCACTTTTGTAATAATGAGATGATCACTTTGTAATGGTGGGAAGATCACTTTTGTAATAATGAGATGATCACTTTGTAATGGTGGGAAGATCACTTTTATAATAATGAGATGATCACTTTGTAATGGTTGGAAGATCACTTTTGTAATAATGAGATGATCACTTTGTAATGGTGGGAAGATCACTTTTGTAATAATGAGAAGATCACTTTGTAATGGTGGGAATATCACTTCTGTAATAATGAGATGATCACTTTGTAATGGTGGGAGGATCACTTTTGTAATAATGAGAAGATCACTTTGTAATGGTGGGAAGATCACTTTGTAATGGTGGGAAGATCACTTTTGTAATAATGAGAAGATCACTTTGTAATAGTGGGAAGATCACTTTTGTAATAATGAGTAGATCACTTTGTAATGGTGGGAAGATCACTTTTGTAATAATGAGATGATCACTTTGTAAATGGTGGGAAGATCACTTTGTAATGTGGAAAGATCACTTTGTAATGGTGGGAAGATAACTTGTGTGATAATGAGATGATCACTTTGTAATGGTGGGAAGATTTCTTCTGTTAGTAATGAGAAAATCACCCTGCAATGGTGGGAAGATCACTTTTGTAATAATGAGATGATCACTTTGTAATGGTGAGAAGATCACTTTTGTAATAATGAGATGATCACTTTGTAATGGTGGGAAGATTCCTTTTGTAATAATGAGATGATCACTTTGTAATGGTGGGAGGATCACTTTTGTAATAATGAGATGATCACTTTGTAATGGTGAGAAGATCACTTTTGTAATAATGAGATGATCACTTTGTAATGGTGGGAAGATCACTTTTGTAATAATGAAATGATCACTGTGTAATGGTGAGAAGATCACTTTTGTAATAATGAGAATATCAATTTGTAACGGTGGGAATATCACTTTTGTAATAATGAGAAGATCACTTTGTAAATGGTGGGAAGATCACTTTTGTAATAATCAGAAGATCACTTTTGTAATGGTGGGAAGACCACTTTTGTAATAATGAGAAGATCACTTTGTAATGGTGGGAAGATCACTTCTGTAAATCATGAGATGATCACTTTGTAATGGTGGGAAGATCACTTTTGTAATAATGAGATGATCACTTTGTAATGGTGGGAAGCTCACTTTTGCAAATAATGAGATGATCACATTGTAATGGTGGGAAGATCACTTTTGTTAATAATGAGATGATCACTTTGTAATGGTTGGAAGATCACTTTTGTAATAATGAGATGATCACATTGTAATGGTTGGAAGATCACTTTTGTAATAATGAGAAGATCACTTTGTAATGGTGGGAATATCACTTTTGTAATAATGAGAAGATCACTTTGTAATGGTAGGAGGATCACTTTTGTAATAATGAGAAGATCACTTTGTAATGGTGGGAAGATCACTTTGTAATGGTGGGAAGATCACTTTTGTAATAATGAGAAGATCACTTTGTAATAGTGGGAAGATCACTTTTGTAATAATGAGTAGATCACTTTGTAATGGTGGGAAGATCACTTTTGTAATAATGAGATGATCACTTTGTAAATGGTGGGAAGATCACTTTGTAATGTGGAAAGATCACTTTGTAATGGTGGGAAGATCACTTGTGTGATAATGAGATGATCACTTTGTAATGGTGGGAAGATTTCTTCTGTTAGTAATGAGAAAATCACCTTGCAATGGTGGGAAGATCACTTTTGTAATAATGAGATGATCACTTTGTAGTGGTGAGAAGATCACTTTTGTAATAATGAGATGATCACTTTGTAATGGTGGGAAGATTCCTTTTGTAATAATGAGATGATCACTTTGTAATGGTGGGAGGATCACTTTGTAATGGTGGGAAGGTCACTTTTGTAATAATGAGATGATCACTTTGTAAATGGTGGGAAGATCACTTTTATAATAATGAGAAGATCCCCTTGTAATGGTTGGAAGATCACTTTTGTTAATAATGAGAAGATCACTTTGTAAATGGTGGGAAGATCACTTTTGTAATAATGAGTAGATCTCTTTGTAAATGGTGGGAATATCACTTTTGTAATAATGAGAAAATCACTTTGTAATGGTTGGAATATCATTTTGTAATGGTGAAAAGATCACTTTTGTAATAGTGAGAAGATCAGTTTGTAATGGTGATAAGATCAATTTGTAATGGTGAGAAGATGTTTTAAACTTATTTCCAATCTCGAAAAAGCGATTGTGAGTTCAGTGGCAGCGGTGTTACAGGACCGGATGTGCTGTAAGAAAAAGTGACACTACGAGGTCATTTCTCATCTAATCCTGGAAACGTCCATCCTTGACCGGATGCTCACTGCACATGCAGAGTACGAGGCACGTGATCGGTATTACCAAATCAGAACACATTTTAATCAAGCACTGTGCGCTTTTTGTAGACCCAGAGAGGAAAGTCTTGAGATGGCTTGACAAAACGGCGTGGGAGAACTCATGGATAACATGAAAGATCGGAAACTGTGGAGAGACACCTCCAGGCACGCCACATGATGATGATAGTGACTATGCACTTAAAAAATATACTGGTGGTGTAAAACTATCAAACAACTGGAAAAAACAAACAAACATTATTATCGGAGGAACTCTTCTCTTATTAAAAAACCACAGCATTTATTGTCATGACAGCTAAAGCGTTATTTACAACAAACAAAAGAAACAGGAACATTACAATTATGCCAATAAAACCTTAGAACTGGTGTTTTCATGTAAACGAAACCTTAGAACTGGTACTTTCATGCCAAAAAAGTTCTTAGAACTGGTGTTTTCATGCCAACAAAACCTTAGAACTGGTGTTTTCATGTCAACAAAACCCTAGAACTGGTGTTTTCATGTCAACAAAACCTTAGAACTGATTCTTTCATGCCAACAAAACCCTAGAACTGGTGTTTTCATGTCCACAGAACCTTAGAACTGATTCTTTCATGCCAACAGAACCTTAAAATGGCATTTTCATGCGAACAGAACCTTAAAACTGATGTTTTCATGCCCAGAGAACATTAAAACTGGTGTTTTCATGCAAACAGAACCTTAAAACTGGTGTTTTCATGCAAACAGAACCTTAAAACTGTTTTTTTTTCATGTCCACAGAACCTTAAAACTAGTGTTTTCATGCCCGTAGAACCTTAGAACTTCAGGAGAATTGGAATAGCAAACCATCTGGCAGTCAGCCGTCGTGAAAGAAAGGCTAACATCCAGCAGACATAATCTGTTACAAGAGAAGCTGGCTCATCAAAGGACTCCACCGGCAACTGTGAATCAAAGTCTTTGTCAAGAATGGAGGAGTCGGGGTGAAACGTGTTACAAATGGGAAACAACGAGGCTTTAGTTACAAATAGGAAACAATGAGGATTTAGTTACAAATAGGAAACAATGAGGATTTAGTTACAAATAGGAAACAACCAGGCTTTAGTTACAACAAACAAAAGAAACAGGAACATTACAATTATGCCAATAAAACCTTAGAACTGGTGTTTTCATGTAAACGAAACCTTAGAACTGGTACTTTCATGCCAAAAAAGTTCTTAGAACTGGTGTTTTCATGCCAACAAAACCTTAGAACTGGTGTTTTCATGTCAACAAAACCCTAGAACTGGTGTTTTCATGTCAACAAAACCTTAGAACTGATTCTTTCATGCCAACAAAACCCTAGAACTGGTGTTTTCATGTCCACAGAACCTTAGAACTGATTCTTTCATGCCAACGAACCTTAAAATGGCATTTTCATGCGAACAGAACCTTAAAACTGATGTTTTCATGCAAACAGAACCTTAAAACTGGTGTTTTCATGCAAACAGAACCTTAAAACTGATGTTTTCATGCAAACAGAACCTTAAAACTGTTTTTTTTTCATGTCCACAGAACCTTAAAACTAGTGTTTTCATGCCCGTAGAACCTTAGAACTTCAGGAGAATTGGAATAGCAAACCATCTGGCAGTCAGCCGTCGTGAAAGAAAGGCTAACATCCAGCAGACATAATCTGTTACAAGAGAAGCTGGCTCATCAAAGGACTCCACCGGCAACTGTGAATCAAAGTCTTTGTCAAGAATGGAGGAGTCGGGGTGAAACGTGTTACAAATGGGAAACAACGAGGCTTTAGTTACAAATAGGAAACAATGAGGATTTAGTTACAAATAGGAAACAATGAGGATTTAGTTACAAATAGGAAACAACCAGGCTTTAGTTACAAATAGGAAACAACGAGAATTTAATTATAAATAGGAAACAACAAGGCTTTAGTTACAAATAGGAAACAAGGAGGATTTAGTTACAAATAGGAAACAACGAGGCTTTAGTTACAAGTAGGAAACAAGGAGGATTTAGTTACAAATAGGAAACAACGAGGATTTAGTTACAAATAGGAAACAATGAAGCCTTAATTACAAATAGAAAACAACGAAGCTTTAGTTACAAATAGAAAACAAGGAGGATTTAGTTACAGATAGGAAACAACGAGGCTTTCTTACAGTAAAGTTACAGAACACAGTGTTGTATGATTAGACGTCGAAATTTAAAACAAAAAAGTCATAGACGAAGCACTTTTAGACGCCAGGGAAAGACAAACGGTAAGTAATTCTCTCGTCATTTTTTTCCTTTCTTTCACATCTAAAACTGCTTTGTCTATGACTTTCTTTTTTTTTCGGAGTGAAACTTGGGGTGACGGAAACTGAACACTACAAGAGCTCCAGGTGGATGGCCACCTAACAAAGAACGGATGTCATCAGGTACTGGGTGCTGAAGGAGGTGCTGCACAGAAGATTAGAGCACTTGTGGATGTGCCCAGAGTGCATTGATCACGGTACTTCCTAACTGAATGAGTGAGTGACTGGCAAAGTGACTCTGTGACTAACTTTCTGAGTGAGTGAGTGAGTGAGTGAGTGAGTGAGTGACTAACTGACTGACTGACTGACCAAGTGACTCTGTGACTAACTTTCTGAGTGAGTGAGTGAGTGAGTGAGCGAGTGAGTGAGTGACTGACTGACTGACTGACCAAGTGACTCTGTGACTAACTTTCTGAGTGAGTGAGTGAGTGAGTGAGTGAGTGAATGAGTGAGTGAGTGACAAAGTGACTCTGTGACTAACTTTCTGAGTGAGTGAGTGAGTGAGTGAGTGAGTGAATGAGTGAGTGAGTGACAAAGTGACTCTGTGACTAACTTTCTGAGTGAGTGAGTGAGTGAGTGAGTGAACGAGTGAGTGAGTGACTAACTGACTGACTGACTGACCAAGTGACTCTGTGACTAACTTTCTGAGTGAGTGAGTGAGTGAGTGAGTGAGTGAGTGAGTGACTAACTGACTGACTGACTGACCAAGTGACTCTGTGACTAACTTTCTGAGTGAGTGAGTGAGTGAGTGAGCGAGTGAGTGAGTGACTAACTGACTGACTGACTGACCAAGTGACTCTGAGTGAGTGAGTGAGTGAGTGAATGAGTGAGTGAGTGACAAAGTGACTCTGTGACTAACTTTCTGAGTGAGTGAGTGAGTGAGTGAGTGAGCGAGTGAGTGAGTGACTAACTGACTGACTGACTGACCAAGTGACTCTGTGACTAACTTTCTGAGTGACTCTGTGACTAACTTTCTGAGTGAGTGAGTGAGTAAGTGAGTGAGTGAGTGAGTGAGTGAGTGAGTGAGTGAGTGAGTGAGTGAGTGAGTGAGTGAGTGACCCCATGCACACCACATTTTAAATCAAAGAACGGGTCACAGACTGTTTTTTAATGTCTTAAAAAATAACAGATCATACCATAAACCCCTCGTTAAAAAAAAAATAAAAATAATTAATTATACCCTACAAAAAATCAGAAAGAAATCCCCTTTGAAGAAAGTGTTTTTCTGCTCATCAAGAGAGACAAGGAGAGGCAAAGAGAGGCAAGAGTGATCCAGTCCCGTAATTCACTAATCCAGAATTGATTACAGACATTCTACCTTACTGGATGACTTCAAAGACAAAAAAGAAAAGAAAGATAAAAACTTTATCTGAGATAATCTGAATCATTTGAAACTCATTTGAAATCTTCATCTTTTAAGAGATATTAAATATTTTAGAACATTTTTCTGCATGGCATTAATAACAGACAGACTGACATGGAAACAGACAGACATACAGACAGAGAAACAGACGGGCAAACAGACAGATGGACATACGAACAGACAGAGAAACTGAAGGAGAGACAGATAGACATACATACAGAGAAACAGACAGACGGACAAACGGACAGACGGACAGAGACAAACAGACAGACAAATAAACAGACATAGGTATATGGCTCAGTTTTACAAAACAAATAGAAAAGGGAACGGAAAGATGACAGAAACGGCAGGAGAGTATATGACAAGCAAGAAGAAATGAAAAACAAGGCATAACAATGTAATATTTCAGCAAAATGGCTTTGCCTTGGACAAGAAAAAGGACAAAAGTAAAGATATGGTAAACCCCCATGCAAACAGAACAGAACTTCGCTTTCAAATCATGTGGCTGTGACGATCCCACGCAAACTGTGTTTTCAAAGAGTGTTAAGCACGAAATGAAAGAAGGCGATTGGCTAAGAAATATGGTTAGTGCACTAGTCTCTCATGGCGAATGGTTGGTGGTTCGAATCCGGCCGGAGACGCACCAGTCACCCAGCAGAAGAAATGGGTACCCAACTTCTTTTGGAGTTCAGAAAGGAAAGGCGGTCAGGCATGATGCTGACCACATAGTCAAAGAAACTATGGACACTAACACCATATTCCTTTGGTGATCCAGTCAAAGAAACTATGGACACTAACATCATATCCCTTTGGTGATCCAGTCAAAGAAACTATGGACACTAACACCATATCCCTTTGGTGATCCAGTCAAAGAAACTATGGACAATTAACACCATATCCCTTTGGTGATCCAGTCAAAGAAACTATGGACATTTAACACCATATCCCTTTGGTGATCCAGTCAAAGAAACTATGGACAATTAACACCATATCCCTTTGGTGATCCAATCAAAGAAACTATGGACATTTAACACCATATCCCTTTGGTGATCCAGTCAAAGAAATTATGGACACCAACACCATATTCCTTTGGTGACTCCATGACGCAACAGGAATGCCTTTTATCTTTTACCTACCTACAAATGTGTGCGGACCACGGCGAATTACTGTTCACCTTATGGGATCCTTGGCATGAAATTAAAAAAAAAGTTGGGAACCACTGAAAGATCATAGCTGTTCCCAAGGGTATTTCAATGAATGTATGATAGGGTCTTGAACCGCTCCGCTTCACTGGCCTCATAACCCTAGACTCCGTTAAGTAGCGGGTCAGTAGCGGGTTATTGTGCCTGGCTTTATTGAGGATGGCTTTTGCGCAAACTCCATCCACCATGTGCATACATTATTCTGTTGGTGTCTCATATGCCTAAGGAAAATACTCAGTATAAAGTGGAACGAATTCAAGAACAGCGCAGAGATAAGACAGATGAGCGAACAACAACCAGTCTCATGGATGATCAGAAAAAGGAGATGGAACTAACTTATCAGTCACGTGATAAGAATAAACAGTCAGAGAATCCCCTTTGAAGAAAGTGTTTTTCTGCTCATCAAGAGAGACAAGGAGAGGCAAAGAGAGGCAAGAGTGATCCAGTCCCGTAATTCACTAATCCAGAATTGATTACAGACATTCTACCTTACTGGATGACTTCAAAGACAAAAAAGAAAAGAAAGATAAAAACTTTATCTGAGATAATCTGAATCATTTGAAACTCATTTGAAATCTTCATCTTTTAAGAGATATTAAATATTTTAGAACATTTTTCTGCATGGCATTAATAACAGACAGACTGACATGGAAACAGACAGACATACAGACAGAGAAACAGACGGGCAAACAGACAGATGGACATACGAACAGACAGAGAAACTGAAGGAGAGACAGATAGACATACATACAGAGAAACAGACAGACGGACAAACGGACAGACGGACAGAGACAAACAGACAGACAAATAAACAGACATAGGTATATGGCTCAGTTTTACAAAACAAATAGAAAAGGGAACGGAAAGATGACAGAAACGGCAGGAGAGTATATGACAAGCAAGAAGAAATGAAAAACAAGGCATAACAATGTAATATTTCAGCAAAATGGCTTTGCCTTGGACAAGAAAAAGGACAAAAGTAAAGATATGGTAAACCCCCATGCAAACAGAACAGAACTTCGCTTTCAAATCATGTGGCTGTGACGATCCCACGCAAACTGTGTTTTCAAAGAGTGTTAAGCACGAAATGAAAGAAGGCGATTGGCTAAGAAATATGGTTAGTGCACTAGTCTCTCATGGCGAATGGTTGGTGGTTCGAATCCGGCCGGAGACGCACCAGTCACCCAGCAGAAGAAATGGGTACCCAACTTCTTTTGGAGTTCAGAAAGGAAAGGCGGTCAGGCATGATGCTGACCACATAGTCAAAGAAACTATGGACACTAACACCATATTCCTTTGGTGATCCAGTCAAAGAAACTATGGACACTTAACATCATATCCCTTTGGTGATCCAGTCAAAGAAACTATGGACACTAACACCATATCCCTTTGGTGATCCAGTCAAAGAAACTATGGACAATTAACACCATATCCCTTTGGTGATCCAGTCAAAGAAACTATGGACATTTAACACCATATCCCTTTGGTGATCCAGTCAAAGAAACTATGGACACTTAACACCATATCCCTTTGGTGATCCAATCAAAGAAACTATGGACATTTAACACCATATCCCTTTGGTGATCCAGTCAAAGAAATTATGGACACCAACACCATATTCCTTTGGTGACTCCATGACGCAACAGGAATGCCTTTTATCTTTTACCTACCTACAAATGTGTGCGGACCACGGCGAATTACTGTTCACCTTATGGGATCCTTGGCATGAAATTTAAAAAAAAAAAGTTGGGAACCACTGAAAGATCATAGCTGTTCCCAAGGGTATTTCAATGAATGTATGATAGGGTCTTGAACCGCTCCGCTTCACTGGCCTCATAACCCTAGACTCCGTTAAGTAGCGGGTCAGTAGCGGGTTATTGTGCCTGGCTTTATTGAGGATGGCTTTTGCGCAAACTCCATCCACCATGTGCATACATTATTCTGTTGGTGTCTCATATGCCTAAGGAAAATACTCAGTATAAAGTGGAACGAATTCAAGAACAGCGCAGAGATAAGACAGATGAGCGAACAACAACCAGTCTCATGGATGATCAGAAAAAGGAGATGGAACTAACTTATCAGTCACGTGATAAGAATAAACAGTCAGAGAATCCCAAAATATGTTATCAAATGGAACACAACAGGCCAAAGAAAAAGAGGTCGACCACGTGAAATTCTAAAGAAGACATTGTTAAGAGAGGCCAAATTAACAGGCATAAAATCCCTCGATGATGTTGAAAAGCTCGCAGAAAACAGGAAAACTTGGCGAACTACCATGCGAGTCCTATGTGACGTTTAAGTGGACGGGAAAGATGTAAGATTTAAAATATCATATGTTTTGTTTTGTTTTTTTTTTCATTGCATCTCTCAGGCGCACTCATTCTGGTATGTACCTGGAACCAGTGGCCAGATCTGTTAACAAAATTTAAATAAAAAATCTTCAGATTCATCATTTAACAATGAGGTCAACTTCATTTCGTGTCTGTTGAAAAGCAGCTTTCTTCTTCTTCTTCCCCTCCTCCTCCTCCTCCTTCTCTTCTTTTCCTTCTTCTTCTTCCCCTCCTCCTCTTCCTCCTCCTCCTTCTTCTTCTTCCTTCCTCCTCTTCTTCCTCCTCCTTCTTTTTCTTCCCCTCCTCCTTCTTCTTCTTCCCCTCCTCCTCTTCCTCCTTCTTCTTCTCCTCCTCTTCCTCCTTCTCCTGGTCCCTTTCCTCTTCCTCCTCCTCCTCCTTCTTCTTCCTCTTCCCCTCCTCCTTCTTCTTCTTCTCCTCCTCCTCCTGCTCCCTTTTCTCTTAGTCCTCCTCCTCCTTCTTCTTCTTCTTCCTCCTTCCCCTGCTCCCTTTCCTCTTCCTCCTCCTCCTCCTTCTTCTTCTTCTTCCCCTCTTTCTTCTTCCTCCTCCTCCTCTTCTTCTTCTCCTCCTCCTTCTCCTTCTCCCTTTCCTCTTCCTCCTCCTTCTCCTGCTCCTTCCTCTTCCTCCTCCTCCTCCTTCTTCTTCATTTTCTTCCCCTCCTCCTCTTCCTCCCTCTCCTCCTCTTTCTTCTTCCACTTCTTCTTCTTCTTCTCCCACTCCTCCTTCTCCTGCTCCCCCTCCTCCTCCTTCTTCCACTTCTTCTTCTTCTACTACTTCTTCTTCTTCTTCTTCTTCCTCCTCCTCCTAAGCTTTTCGAGCCATTAAGACTTAATGCTGCAGATAAAGTTCACCTCCATTCCTCCATATTCCTAATCTTCTCTCCATTTGGTGACACCAAATTCCTGTATATCCTTTTCTATGCTGCCTCTCCATCTCTGTCTTGTTATACCTCTCGGCTTTGCTTCCTTCATCATTTTCGTTTGTCTGTGCATTTTCTACGTGGCCCAGCCAGTGTGAATGTTCAGTTTCAAGACGTTATATAATCCGCAGAGATATTCTAAATAACAACATTTTAACTTATATCTTATATCCTTCCCGTGCCGTTAAACGTTACATAGGGCGCAAATTAGTTCGCCAATTTTTCCTGTCTTCAGCGAGTCTTTCAACCTCATCAAAGGATTTTATGCCTGTTAATTTGGCCTCTCTTAACAATGTCCTCTTTAGAGTTTCACGCGGTCTGCCTCTTTTTCTTTGCCCTGTTGTGTTCCACTTGATAGCTTGTTTTGGGATTCTCTGATTGTTTCTTCTCATCACGTGACCAACATATGTCCATCTCCTTTTCCTGATCACCCATGAGACTGGTTGTTGTTCAGTCATCTGTCTTATCTCTGCATTGTTCTTGAATTCGTTCCACTTGATGCCAAGCATTTTCCTTAGGCATTTTTTTTTCAAAAGAGTCTAATTTCTTGTCTATTTCTTTAGTTGTTTTCTTCCAGCTTTCGCGTGAATAAATGATGGTGAATATTGCATTTGAATTGAATAGTCTTAACTTGGTTTTTGTACTTATTACTTTTGAATTCCATATGTTCTCAAGATTCTTGAAGATCGATGCTGCTTTTGCAATTCTAACTCCCTTTCTAATGTAACCATCCTGGTCTATGTAGCTGCCAAGATATGCAAATTGATTGACTTCTTCAATATCTGTCCATTATACGTGTATTTTCCATTTTGATTAATGGGAATTTTCATTATTTTTGTTCTGTCCTTGTTAATTTCAAGTCCTATTTTGCTAGCCAGTGAAGACAGGCTATCTGTTTTTTCTTGCATGGAATTCACATTATTACTGATAAGAGTTATGTCATCAGCAAAATCAAGATCTTCTAGTTGGGTCCCATGTACCCAGTCAAACAACATATTGTAATATTGCTTGTTGTTGTATCGATTGAAGAAGATTAAATAAAGTATTGATTACTTTGTCACTGTCCTTTGTTTTATCGATTGAAGAAGATTAAATAAATAAAGTAATCCGTTACTCTGTCATTGTCCTCTAATTACTGCAGCATTGTTTCCTTATTTACACGGTCTTTTTTGTTTCAGCCATACCTTTATCGCTTTGATCTATGAAACTGAATAAGAAAATCACAAACAACCATGTTCTCATTACTGCTTGTTTATCACATTAGATCTAGTGATGTTGTTTTTTTTTTCTTTCCTTCTACATAAGCCCACCGCAAGAATCTACAGAAAGACATCTTAATCTGGCCCAAAAATGTCACGTTCGGCTTCGTTAATGGTGTGTACCTTTCACTGCATTTTCCTGCTCTAAGGCTCATTAATGATTCTTCAGCTTTTTAAGCTGATACTCAGAATCTGTTTGCTTCACTTAGTTTTTCTTCTGCAGTTTGCTCGAAGGAGCTTCCAAAAGCAATACCATTACAGGCTTCCTTTCCCAAAGGCAGAGATCGTGTCTTTACACAGGAGAAATTACCAAAGGCTTGGGTACTGACCAGTGCAAACATCAAGTCATTAACAATATCGTGTTCTTGGATCAAGTTAACAATGAAAGGAAGGGAGCTTTTTTTTTTTTTTTTGTCCTTTCTCTTCTCACGAAACTGATAACAAAGACACACATCATGATTCTGAATACGTTGCCTTGCACGGGGTTTCATCCTGTTTTATGTTGACATTTCGTTACGACAGTTCAGTGGCTGTGAGAGTAACAAGCGGCCCACGGTAACGATGCTCAAATATAGACTGCTCTAGACATTTTTTGTTGTCTCGTGTACTTTCGGGGCGGTTACTGAGATTAGGAAGATGATGATGGTGATGATGATGTGACAACATGGCGCTGAAATACTGAAAGAAAATATGAATGAAGTATCTCGCGTTGCAGATCTTTATCTGTGGTTACAGAATCTGAGAGATGTCAAGTAATTATTATAGTTCTTCTTCTGCCTTCTCTCTTCTTCTTCTTCTTCCTTCTTTCTTCTTTTCTTCCTTCTCTTTTCTTCTTCTTTCTTCTCTCTTCTTCTTCTCCTTCTCTCTTCTTTCCTTCCTTCTCTCTTCTTCTTCTTCCTTCTCTCTTCTTCTTCCTTCTCTCTTCTTCTTCTTCCTTTTCCTTTCTTCTTTTTCTTCTCTCTTCTTCTTCTTCTTCCTTCTCTCTCCTTTTTCTTCCTTCTCTTCTTCTTCTTCTTCCTTCTCTCTTCTTCTTCTTCCTTCTCTCTTCTTCTTCTTTTTCTTCTTCTTCCTTCTCTCTTCTCATTCTTCTTCCTTCTATTCTCTTCTTCTTCTTCCTTCTCTTCTTCTTCCTTCTCTCTTCTTCTCTTCTTCTTCTTCTTCTTCCTTCTCTTTTCTTCTTTTTCTTCTCTCTTCTTCTTCTTCTTCCTTCTCTCTCCTTTTTCTTCCTTCTCTCCTCTTCTTCTTCTTCCTGCTTTCTTCTTCTTACTTCTCTCTTCTTCTTCTTTTTCTTCTTCTTCCTTCTCTCTTCTCATTCTTCTTCCTTCTATTCTCTTCTTCTTCTTCCTTCTCTCTTCTTCTTCCTTCTCTCTTCTTCTTCTTCCTTCTCTCTTCTTCTTCTTTCTCTCTTCTTCTTCTTCCTTCTTTCTTAGTATTTTTCTTCTTCTTTCTTCTTTTTTGTCCTTCTTCTTCTTCCTTCTTTCTTCTCCTTATTCTTTCTTCTTCTTCTTCTTCATTCCTTCCTTCTTTCTTTCTTTCTCTCTTCCATTCTTCTTCTTCGTTCCTTCTTTCTTTCTTCTTCTTCTCCTTCTCTCTTCTTCTTCTTCCGTCTTCTTCTTCTAAAGCGTTAGAAGCCCTCGTCACTTCGATCGAGTACAGTTCTCCAAGTTCTGGTTGCAGCCTCACAACTTCTGTTCCTGATCCAGGATCTCTGACCAGTTTGAACCACCTAAATCCAGATGCACTACAGCCTCGGGATCTCGTGCTCTGGTTTCAACTGCTGTAAAGAGCATTACTCTCTATATTATGTTATGTTGGCAAAAGTAACAGGCTGGTCCGCAGTGACCAGTTTCTATGGAGGCTGGCTATGGTGGCGCTGTGACAGGTGAAGTGGTTCTCCACATTTTACCTTATGTGCCCCGCTGCTGTCTGTTGTGATTTGTCTTTTAGAGCAGTTTTTCAGTTTCTTGTTTAGTTTGCCGATGTTGGCTGAAATGTGCTTCGTTCAGCTCCTTTTTTCATGATAGTTCGGCGTTTCTGTTTTGTTTTATTTATAATACGGTTTTCTTCCGAAAATACGCCATAATTTTCTGCAAGTCTCTAGGGTTGTGCGTCAGCAAAACCCGATACAAAAGTAGACGGAGGAATGGCAAGAATTCAGACACATCACCTGGAGAAAAGGAGAATAGCTATGGGAGACGTCAAATCATTCTAGGTAGGCTGACAAGTGACATGATGAAGACGTTTAAAAGTCCAGCATGATGGGAAATAGTGAATGGATTACAGAATTGAGGAAGAACGTCGTGATGAGGTTTGTTGACTCCTGACTCTCGCGATCTTCCATCTCAAGACGCACTGGGTAACAGACGTCTACTAGTGCCAGGGCACAGCTCGTGTCCCTCGTGTCCGTCCCTCTTTTATCCCTCGTGTCCGCCTCTCTTTTGTTCCGTTTTGTCCGCCTCTCTTTTTTTCATTTTTTTCCGTCCCTCTTTTGTCCCTCGTGTCCGTCCCTCTTTTGTTCCTTTTTGTCTGTCCCTCTTTTGTCACTCGTGTCCGCCCCTCTTTTGTTCCTTTTTGTCTGCCCCTTTTTTGTCCCTCGCGTCCGCCACTCTTTTGTTCCTTTTTGTCCGCCCCTCTTTTGTCCCTCGTGTCCGCCCCTCTTTTGTTCCTTTTTGTCCGCCCTTCTTTTGTCCCTCGTGTCCGCCCCTCTTTTGACTCTCGTGACCGTCCCTGTTTTGTCCATCGTGTCCGTTTCCCCAGGCACTCTTTCTCACTCACTCTCTTTCTCTCCCTCACTCTCTCTCTCTCTCTCTCTCTCTCTCTCTCTCGTGAATACTGAGGGAGGCTTAAACCTTTCCCTTGTAGTGTTTATTTACTAAACCTCGTCAGCATTACCACCTCCCCCCTGCAGATCTGATACTCTTTCCTCTCTCACCCTGGATCTTCCTAAGCCTCCCTGCTCTCCTACTGTAAGAACCAGTGCCATAGAAAAAAGCCTGGAGAACTTGTTGCCAGTATCGTAACCTGCTATAACCGGCACGCTACAGAACGATATGACCAGCGTCAAGCCTGGGTCATATCTACTGTCCCAGCCTACCCGGAAAAATCCAGGTCAATCGTTTCTTCAGATCCAGTAGGTACACAAAGGCATTTTACAGTCCCGCGTGTAGACTGTCTAACGTCCTGCCTTAGTGGTACAAAAGTACAGAAGTGTTGTACATTATTTGTCATTCATTCATTCATTCCTTTGCTTGTCCCTTGCGGAACTTTGCCTCCCAAACAGCACTCCTGTAGGCCTCTCGGTTGTGAGCAAGATGGCCTGCTGCTGCTGCATCCATTTCCAGATCATCAACGATGTCTTGCAGCCATCTTCGTTTCGGTCTTCCTCTTTTTCTTTTTCCCATTATGTATCCTTCCAATACGGTCTTCTCTAAATTATCATGACGTTTAATGTGGCCAAAATATTTAAGTTTTCTCTCTTTAATCCTCTTTACTAGCCAGCCTTCTTCAATATTAAGCTCTTGTAGTATAGATATATTTGTTCTTTTTTGTGTCCACGATATTTGGAGAACTCTTCTATAGCATTTACATTCAAAGGCATTTATGTGCTTCTCAGCTGTTTTGTTAAGTGTCCAGGTCTCACAGGCATATGTTGCGATGGGAAAGATGCATGCCCTTAAAAATCTTATTATTTGTACATTATTTGTACGCTAGGAAAAAAAAGAAAAGTTCCCACCAAAGCTCAGGACTAGAAATATAAAGCGACCGGCGCATGCTGCCCTTGAGTTTCCCCCAAATCAGTACAAAGAGATCAAACTAACATTTTCTGAATCTTTCTCCTCTGTGGCGCCATCTTCGCTCCAATGTACTAATATGCATTCTAGTGTTCTGTCCTCGTGGCCACACTTCTATGAGCAATATCTAATTCACTTATTTACGGGACGCCGAGGTGAGTTGCAACGTTTCAATAAGCCTGGCCCGTGAAAGATGGTGAAAACATGGACCACAAAATATAATTTCATAAAGGGTTCGCGAACGTCCGCCCGTAGGAACCCACGTCAGCGTCGTCCTCACAGACCACGTGCTCCCAAATCAAGCTTTCCCAAATATTGTCTTCCCAAACACCGTCTTCCCCTAACAATGCCTTCCCAAACAATGAGTTCGCAAACAAGGTCTTCCCAAACATCGTTAAAAAAAAATAAAATAAAATTCCTCCTCCCCTTCTCCTCCCCCAAGGAAAAAAAAATTTCCAAACCACGTAAACATGGACTTCCAAAACCACGTAAACAACGTCTTCCCAAATCGCGTAAACAATACTTTTCTAAAACCCTTAAAAACGTCCTCCACAACAAGGTTTTCCAAAACTTCGTACACAACGCTGTCTCAGATCGACGGAAACAGCTCCTTCCGTGACAAAGTCTTCTCAGACCACGCAAATAACTTCGGACACAACGACTTATCACAACATGCAAACATCGTCTTCGCAAACCACGTAAACATTGTCCTCCAGGACCACGTAACATCCATCCGCTTCCCGAACCATGTAAACAACCTCTTCCAGAACAACGTAAACAACCTCTTTCCAAACAACGTAAACAGCCTCTTTCCAAACAACGTAAACAACCTCTTCCCACACCACGCAAACAACGTCTTCCTGGAGCATGGCCTTGTAAGTAACGAATATTGTTGTTGTTGTTGTTATTATTATTAATGAATATGATTATGAAAATATACTGTAAAGAAAATATTAACATCGAATAGCGACAGAGAAAAATGGAGAGGAAAGGAAGAGAAAGGTGTAGACGTTTAGGGACCATATCCTGTCAGTGCGTCCAGAAATAAATATATAGTTCATTTCGTGGATCACTATAGCCTTTGGCCAGAATGTTTTCCGGTGCCAGATAGGACAAGTGAGACAGTGGGCAAACTGCTAATCGAAGAATTTATCCCACGCAATGGATGTCCATTAGAGCTGGTATCTGACAACGGACCAGAGAACATAGAGCAAGCAATGAAACAAACCAGAGAACATAGGGCAAGCAATGAAACAAACGTTGGAGAAAATGAATACTCATCATGTGACTACCTCTTTTTACAGACCAGAGAGCAATGCTAGAAACGAAAGAGAGCATAGAACGTTCTTATCTTATCTTATCTTATATCCTTCCCGTGCCGTTAAACGTCACATAGGGGTCGCAAAGTAGTTAGCCAATTTTTCCTGTCTTTGGCGAGTCTTTCAACCTCATCAAGGGATTTTATGCCTGTTAATTTGGCCTCTCTTAATAATGTCCTCTTCAGAGTTTCACGCGGTCTGCCTCTTTTTCTTCGGCCTGTTGTGTTCCACTTGTTAGCTTGTTTTGGGATTCTCTGATCATTTCTTCTCATCAAGTGACCAACATATGTCCATCTCCTTTTCCTGATCACCCATGAGACTGATTGTTGTTCAGTCATCTGTCTTATCTCTGCATTGTTCTTGAAATCGTTCCACTTGATGCTGAGTATTTTCCTTATGCATTTGTTTTCGAAAGAATCTAATTTCTTTTCTATTTCTTGAGTTGTTTTCCAACTTTCACATGCATAAATGAGAGTGGATATTACATTTGAATTGAATAGTCTTAACTTGGTTTTTGTGCTTATAACTTTTGAATTCCATATGTTCTCACGATTCTTGAAAATTGATGCTGCTTTTGCAATTCTGATCCTAACTTCCTTTCTAGTGTCATCATCCTGGTCTATGTAGCTGCCAAGGTATGCAAATTGATTGACTTCTTCAATATCTGTCCCTTCTATGTGTATTTTTCCATTTTGATTGAGAGGAATTTTCATTATTTTTGTTTTGTCCTTGTTAATTTCAAGTCCTATTTTGCTAGCCAATGAAGACAGGCTATCTGTTTTTTCTTGCATGGAATTCACATTATTACTGATAAGAGTTATATCATCAGCAAAATCAAGATCTTCTAGTTGGGTCCCATGTGCCCAGTCAATACCTGTGTTACCTGTGCAGCATTTTTTCATGATGAAATCTATTGTAATTCCAAAAAGTAAAGGAGACAGTATACATCCTTGTTTCACACATGTTTCAATCTGGAACCATTCCCTCATCCCTTCTTCTGTCTTGACTGCACAAACATATTCATTGTATAAGTCCTTAATGATGTTGACAATTTTAGATGGTATTCCATATAGGCTTAAAATTCTCCACAATGAATCTCTGTGTATGCTATCAAATGCCTTTTTAAAATCTATAAAGTTCAGTATTAATGGTTTCTGCTTTTCAATATGTTCTTCAAATATTATTCTTAGAGTAAAGATCTGGTCGAGACAGCTTCTCCCTTTTCTAAATCCTGCTTGTTCTTCTCTCATTGCAATATCCACTATATCTTTAAGTCTATTCAAAATGACCTTGCAAAATACTTTTAACACAACTGATGTTAAGGTTACTCCTCTCCAGTTGTTACAGTCACTAAGGCTGCCTTTTTTGGTATTTTAACAATGATTCCTTTTTTCCAGTTAGAAGGGACCTTCTCTTCTTTCCAAATCTTGTTAAACATTCTCTGTAGTTGTCTCAAGTTGTCACTATTGATAGCTTTTAGCATCTCGGCTGTTATTTCATCTTAGAACGTTGCACGACATATTATCAAAGAAAGCGGCAGATAACTCTTCCGCTTGGGACATGCATTTAAATTCGACTCTAGCAGCAATTAGAATGAATCGCAATGAAAGTACAAAGTTTTCCCCGTTTTACTTACTATATACCAGACACCCAGTACTGCCACTAGACACAGACACCCAGTACTGCCACTAGACACAGACACCCAGTACTGCCACTAGACACAGACACCCAGTACTGCCACTAGACACAGACACCCAGTACTGCCACTAGACACAGACACCCAGTACTGCCACTAGACACAGACACCCAGTACTGCCACTAGACACAGACACCCAGTACTGCCACTAGACACAGACACCCAGTACTGCCACTAGACACAGACACCCAGTACTGCCGCTATACACCAGACACCCAGTACTGCCACTATACACCAGACACCCAGTACTGCCGCTATACACCAGACACCCAGTACTGCCACTAGACACAGACACCCAGTACTGCCACTAGACACAGACACCCAGTACTGCCACTAGACACAGACACCAGTACTGCCACTAGACACAGACACCCAGTACTGCCGCTATACACCAGACACCCAGTACTGCCGCTATACACCAGACACCCAGTACTGCCACTAGACACAGACACCCAGTACTGCCACTATACACCAGACACCCAGTACTGCCACTATACACCAGACACCCAGTACTGCCACTAGACAATCTTCTTAAACAGAGGCGTAAGTACACAGGAGAACAAACACCCGAAATTGCGATACTAGAACAACACAAGGCGTTTCTCACGGTATATAGAAACATAAAGAAGGCGAGGAAAAGGCAGAAGACATATGCGGATAAAGGTGCCAAGCTTACTGAGTTCAAGGTCGGGGATAACGTATTTTATAGACATCATAACAGAACGTCGAAACTGGATAGCAAATGGAAACTATACCATACAATATTGGAGAAGCTAACACCAGTTACGTATGTAATAAAGAACCAGTTGACTGGGCATACGTTGAAAACACACGTGGAATACTTAAGTTTAGCAGACATAGATTGGGACAACCTACCCACCGCTTCAAAACGAGGGGAAGCAACTTATGTAGTAGCTCCAGAAGAAGAATATGAGAGGGGGTAACAGCGTTAGAGACTCTACCCCCAAATACAGATACCGAGGCGGGCCCCGTGTATGACACTAAGGGGAGCTACAAAAGGAAGAAACAAGTGAGGAGAGACTACACAACCGGGCAGTCCACTTCGAGGAAGGAAACACACGGAGGACGAAACAGGACGGCCTCTACAAATAATCCGAGGAGTTGCGGGGGTGGGACAGCGGACTCAGCAGATAAGATCAAAGAATAAGGTCAAAAGTAACAATCAGTTACAATATTATAGCTTGACGTCGTTATCAGATAGTGACACTATTATCTACGACTGTGCGACTGAGTCGCATGAATCGGACAGTAGCACTGTAAGTTATATAAGTGATATAAGCATACCTACCAGTGATAGTAGCACTATAAGTTATATGAGTGATATAAGCACACCTACCAGTGATAGTAGCACTATAAGTTATATGAGTGATATAAGAACACCTACCAGTGATAGTAGCACTATAAGTTATATGAGTGATATAAGCATACCTACCAGTGATAGTAGGACTATAAGTTATATGAGTGATATAAGAACACCTACCAGTGACAGTAGTACTATAAGTTATATGACTGATATAAGCACATCTACCAGTGATAGTAGCACTATAAGTTATATGAGTGATATAAGCACACCTACCAGTGACACATTAAACGTCATGATAGTCTAGATAAGATCGAATTGGAGGGGTACATAATGGGAAAAAGAAAGAGAGGAAGACCAAGGCGAAAATGGCTGCAAGACATCGTTGAGGATCTGCAAATGGATGCATCAGCAGCGGGGCATCTTGCTTACAACCGAGAGGCCTACAGGAGTGCTGTTAGGGAGGCAAAGTTCCGCAAGGGACATGCAAATGAATGAATGAATGACCAGTGACAAACAGACAAACAACATTAATATGTTAAGTTTGTTAGAGAGCAGAAATGAGCTTAGCAAACAGGTTGTAAATGGTTGACCTATAAAAGGATCAGACGGGACGGGCAAGGTGAAGGACTTAATTAAACGATTCAATAATTGGACTTCATAAGTATATTTGACAAGATAAGGACAAATTACTGATATTTATTGATGTAAACCCAATCAGGAAATGAGAAAAAACTTTTGGATTCACAGGTTTCATATTAATGTATATATATATATATATATATATATATGTGTGTGTGTGGTATTGCTTTATCACCGATATTTTGTGTTCTCGCCCAAGATACGAGACTCATATGGTTCACATTGATGATGTAATTTGTTTGTATTACTACTATTGTATTGCCCTAAACTTGTGAATGTCAGTGTTGTACCAGGTATTAGTTAGATATATTTTTTTTCTGGATAATGATGATGAATTACATGTTTCCAGTTTTTGAGATATTGAGACAGACTCTGGCGTAAAATAGATACATTAGAGTGGCAAACTTGGGTTTTGCTATATTGGTTAGTGTAACCGATAAGGTTGTATTGGGAGTAACTATATGAGGGCATCCTCAGCACTAGCAAAGACTGGCATAGAGGGGTGAGGACCCCAAAATTTTCATGGATAATTGAGGACTTGGGGAGAGATAATGTCAGTCAGTGGAAGAAATTTCGTTAAGAGTATAATGGTAGTATTATGGTTTTCAAGGAGGCGGTATATCACATTTTTCACACTGAGTATGTGTTATGAAAGGTATGTTATATCCTGTGTTACCACTGAAGATGATCATCAGGACGTCCATATTGGTTAGTGTAAACACGAGGTTATATTGGGAGTAACAATGTGAGGGCATCCTCAGCACTAGCAAAGATGGACATGGAGACCCCAAAATTATCATGGATAGATAGGTACTTGGGGGTAGAATAATTGATGCCAGTGGAAGAAAATTCGTTGAGAGTGTGATGGGAGTATGATGATTTTCAAGGAGCCAGTAAATCACATTTTTTCACACTGAGTATGAGTCAGGAAATATGTGTGATATATCCTATTCTTGCCACTGAAGATGAGAATCTGGAGGTTAGCTAATGTAAATTCATCACAAGGTCAATAAGGAGATTTGTTTTTTGAGGTTGGGCTTCAAATGTTTTGATATTATTTTTTATCATTTGAAAGAATGTATGTTTTTTTTTTCTTTTTCTTGAGTTTGTATGGGAAGACACTTTGATGCGGACTATGTATCATCTAAAGACGAAGAATGAATTAATGTTTTATGGGCAAATTTTTGAAGACGATGTAAAAATTGTGATACATGTTTTTTTCCTATGATGATTATGAAGTATTGAGAGAATTTAATTACCACATATTTAGACGAAGTAGTCGATATAGCTGACTGTTAACAATCTGACTAAAAACAAGGGGAGGTGACTGTAAAGTGATTTTTTTCTTGTGTGTGTTGGTCAGACGGAAATATATGTGGGTAGTCTATTACTTACAAGGCACTTTGCTAGTTTTTTTTAAATAGTCATAATGTTAACAAGGGGAGGTATGTAGCATGGCCTTGTAAGTAACGTTGTTGTTATTATTATTATAAATGAATATGATTATGAAAATATACTGTAAAGAAAATAGTAACATCGAATAGAGACAGAGAAAAACGTAGAGGAAAGAAGAGAAAGGTATAGAAATTCCATGACACTAGAACAAGACGCGGACAAAAGTAAACAGTGAAAACAGTGAATAGAAAAAGACTAAAATCAGTGATGCTGACATATAGGGAATACAAACGAAAGACGCCAGAAAGTAGGATGGTCCAGTGATAACAAAGCGGTGACTGGACGTTGACACGTGTAAACAATAGAAAAGACGAATAGAGAGGGCAGACACAGTGAAAAGCGAGGACACAATAAAACCTCCGACAAGAAAGAGCAAGATAATGTCTTAGGTAAATAACAATTGTATAAACGAAACTGACACGCGTTGTGACGCGATTGCACACAGTTTTTAAATAAAGGAGTGGCCAACTCGGCCAGCTGACCAATTAAATATTTAGAGGCGTGGCCTATTGGACAATTGACTTACGAGAGATAAGTCACGGGGCAGTTTGAATGACGGACAATCAGAACGCTCATGGGAACCAGTGGACATCTGAAAGGTGGAGCCAATATACTTATTGGTTAATCCATCAAGCTGCACTTGAAGATAAAAAGGTGAGCGGTGAGACAGGAGGGGACAAAAAGGAAGAAGAAGTAGAGGAGAAGAGACAGAGGACGGAGCCCCAAAGACAGAGGAACAAGGACGGTATGTGAACTGAGACCGATCCAAACAAGAGAAGAAGAGAAGGACAGACACACCAGAGAAGACACGAGAGGGAAAGAAGACGTAGTTAACGACAGTTGGAATAGACGGACAATTAGAGCAATAGATACTCAGGAAAAGCAGTTTTAAAGAAGTAGTTTTAGGACATACTGAAGCTGTTTTTCAAGTGTTTCAAGTGATTGCTAGGAATTGATACTTTGAAACTTCGAGTACAGTGATTTAGTCGTGGAATTGATTGACCACGTGTTGCAGATCTGATATAATGCTGAGTTAGGAAATGTTCACGTATCAAGTGTTTTTGTGCTATTGTGAATTTGAATGAATCATGTAGAATATGATGGTTTGATTTTGATGTACTTCAACGACGAAACTAATTAAGATTATGTCATACTGCATCTTAGTACAAGTGGTGCTGTGAATTCTAAATCGAATATCTTTTTTTGGCAGAATTAAATGAATTCTGTGGAGAAAATTTCATCGGACTTGCTCTGATTTAGTGAAGTGTAATGTCTGTGAAACCTAATCTAAAACAACAGAAATTTGGATGCGTGAGAAGATAAAGTCGGTATTAATCAAGAACATCTTCTTTAGTCAGAAATATATCATTAACAATTGAAGATATTATACTGGCGCCGTCAATATTATTCACTCAAGACAATGTTATATTCCCAAACCACGCAAACAACCTGTTACCAAAACCACGTAAACAACCTCTTCCCAAAACCACGTAAACAACATCTTCCCTAAACCACGTAAGCAACCTCTTCGTAATCCATGTAAACACCGTCTTCATTATCAACAAGCCAAGTAAGGATGAATAAAAGTACTCTTGAAACATAAATCATCTGTCACAGCAGTTTTCAAGTAAAACTCATTCCAACCAGATTTCTTGTGGACAAGACAGCGAAGAAAAGATTAATAAAAAAGTGAAGAATGGAAAATCAAACATGATGAGAGGAAAGATGAATGAGGAGACCGAAAGAAAGAGAGAGAGAGAGAGAGAGAAGCAGGAGTAGAAACAGTAAGAGAGAAGACAATGAGATTAAGAAATCGGAATTCAAGTGTTGGTCCAGTGTACAAATAGCTTGCAGGAGAATCTTTAGATTCGGAGAAACTTAACTGAGATGGACGGACAGAAAGGTAGAAAATGTCACGCTGAGAAACAGAAATTAGGACGTCAACTGATAATAAGAAAAATAGAAAATCAGACAAGCAGACAGCGGCTGGCAGACATTGGATGACAGAAAGATATTCAGGTCATGAAAAAGAAAAGACCATTGTCCTAGATCAACCCGCGGCAAAATGACCAATGAAATTGGACACTCCATGTCACGTGGTTGCTGACTGGCCAATCAGTCGGCAGTATTTCGTCACATAAAAACGAACATTCCTTTCAGAATAAACGGGCACTATAAAAGTGCATTTATCTCCATTTTAAAACAGCTTTTTTAATCCACGACAATCGATAAGAGAGAAACCCAGCAAATTGAGAATGGATATCTTCAAGTCTAGGATGGGTTTTGCGAATTTCTGGGAATTAATTTCTGCTTACAAAAGTTATATTTCACAAATTCACGCTGCATTACTCGAATGTCTGGCCATCTTTGTCCCGCCAGTATACAGAAGGAGGATTGGAAAGAAAAGAAGGCAAGAATCTGCTAGATAAAGTAATAGGGAGTCTCCCTATTATTGTTCGCCCTTTGATTTCTCTCAGGCGTAAACACTTACAAATGGAGAGTAAAGGAGAAGGACCACAGAATATGAAGAAAGATATATGTAATACCATTCGTATTAAATCTTGTTCTCTCTCTCTCTCTCTCTCTCTCTCTCTCGATGTATATATATATATGTAATGAAGAAATGGAAAAATACACATAGAAGGCACAGATATTGAAGAAATCAATCAATTTGCATACCTTGGCAGCTACATAGACCAGGATGGTGACACTAGAAAGGAAGTTAGGATCAGAATTCCAAAAGTAGCATCAATCTTCAAGAATTCTTGAGAACATGTGGAATTCAAACGTTATAAGCACAAAAACCAAGGTGCCAGTAGTAACATATCTAGCCTGGTTAACGGGGCAGGGTTCACCATAGTCCTCCATGGTGGTGGAGCCTGCTAAAGAAGCATTGAACATCCCACCCCCCTGCTTTTTAGCTGTACTCCGGGACTGAAAAAGTAGCCGCAATAACTCGCTCCCACGCCGATATGATGCTGTGCCTAACATCTCTACAGCATCGGCTGCAAAGACCGCCAGCTCGCAGGTACAGGGAGTTCGTACAAGTACAAGTATATATATATATAAACCCTATCTGGAAAAAAAAACTATCAGACTGCCACAGAAACAGAAGCAAGGGAAAAAACAAATGCAGGTGGAATGAGAAATGCTTATTAGGAAACTGAGCCCATGAAGGTTGTGGATGAAAGCCAGCCACTGGAAGTCCCCAGCCCGACTGCAGACCTCCTGGAACTTAAACACAAGATGCAAATAGGCAGCTGGAATGTAAGAACACTTAACCAGACTGGAAAACTAGCACAAACCATCAAGGGAATGCACAAATACACGCTAGACATACTAGGAATACAAGAAGCAAGATGGACAAGACAAGGCAGAAGGAAATTAACAACACAGCACACAGAAGATATAATAATATGGTCAGGTAAAGAAGATCATCATGAAGGAGGAGTAGCATTGGCAGAAATGCAGATGAAACCAGTGACAGCAATTATTGAGGAAAGACGCTGGCGATGGTTGGGACATGTGCTCTGAATGACTGACAACAGCACTAAGATGGACACAACAGGGGAACAGAAGTAAGGGTAGACCAAAAGAGACATGGAGAAGAACAACAGAAAGGATGTTGAGCAATAGAGCAATATATATATATATGAACTTTTAGGTGTCCAAGGCATACGAAGACTCCCCAAGGGTTTTCCACAAATGTCTGTCCTTTGGAAATTTCCCCCCTCTCTTCCCTACTGAAATCCTCTATTGCTAAACATCTTCTCTGGTGCTCTTTTCCATATCCCCTTTGGTCTGTCTTCACTCCCGTCTCCCCTGAGTTGTCCATTTCAGCGCTATTTTTGGTAGTGAGCAGTTACCAGTCGCCCGGGGTACATGCTCCAGGCAGTACCAGCGTCTTTCTTCGATAATCGAAGTCAATGGCTTCATCTGTATTTCTGCCAGGAAGGTGTTATTTCTTGTGGTATTTGGCCAAAATAGTCGTCTAATCCTACGTAGACACTTAGTCTGTATGTTGTTCATGTGATATTTATTATTTTTCTGTATGTGATAATATTACTAGCGCTAAACTGATACTGTATGACTCAGTTAGTCAGTCCTTTGCGGAACTTTGCCTCCCTAACAGCTCTCCTGTAGGCCTATCGGTTGCAAGCAAGATGTCCTGCTGCTGATGCATCCATTTGCAGATCATCAACGATGTCTTGCAGCCATCTTCGCCTTGGCCTTTCTCTCTTTCTTTTTTCCTATTATGTACTCTTCCAAGACGGTCTTCTCTAAATTATCATGACGTTTAATACCCAAAATATTTAAATTTTCTCCGTTTAATCCTCTTTACTAGCCAGCCTTCTTCAATATTAAGTTCTTGTAGCACGGATATATTTGTCCTTTTTTTTCTCTGTGTCCATGATATTTGAAGAACTCTGCTGTAGCATTCGCTGTATGACTGCGTTAATAAATACTCGTTAAGTTACAAGTAGGAGAAATACGGGCCCTGTGTGCCCACCTCCTCAGGGTTTGAAAGTTAAGTAATGCTCGTTCGCTCGTTTTCATCAGTCTTTATTTTCACCTCAAGTGCTTCATTCGCAAACAGAACAGAACAACATGCTGCAGCCGTTCTGTCTATGGCACGGTTCCTTAAATCAAGTGTTCCTCAACTGTGCACAATATAGAATAATCAATTCCCCCCCCCCCTCAAGGTTTGCGGTTCGTGTGCAAAATTTTCAAACAGTGAGTAAACATGTAAATGAATTGAAGAAGGCTGGCTAGTAAAGAGGATTAAAGAGAGAAAACTTAAATATTTTAGATACATTAAACATCATGGTAATCTAGATAAGACCGTCTTGGAAGGGTTACGTAATGGGGAAAAGAAAGAGAGAAAGACCAAGACGAAGATGGCTGCAAGACATCGTTGATGATCTGCAAATGGATGCATCAGCAGCAGGGCCATCTTGCTCACAACCGAGAGGCCTACAGGAGTGCTGTTAGGGAGGCAAAGTTCCGCAAGGGACACGCAAATGAATGAATGAATGAATGAGTAAACATATTCTCAATAAACGCTTTGAGTGAAAATGCGCTTCGATTTGTCAAATTACTAAGTATAATTTAAACTTCTCAAACCCTTTGCATCCTGAATTAATTCCCTGTAACTTTTTCACTGTTTTTTTTAAAATGTCATAAGGTAGTTTTTGGTGAGCAATGAACACAGAAAGAAGGAAATTAATTTGTATTAACATCTTTATGTTTTTATTAAGGATGGAATTTACAAGTACAAATAAGGAAAAAAAAACAACTGAAGTTTTCTGACAAATTGGCCTGTTTTGAGTGACAGGACAGAAAAAAAAAGGTACATTCCACACAATGAAGAGCAAAGTTTCAGAGTGCTGTCCCTTTGCTGGTTGTTTGACAGATGGCTGTTATACATATTCCTTTGAGTATCATCAAGAATGATGTTTGCGTTTATGAAATATTACAATCTAAACAAAGTGGTGCGTGTGAATACCGTCAGGATACAAAGGAAAAAAAAACCAACTAAAATCAAAAGAAATCCAGCAAAAACTCATGTAGTGCTAACATATTTTTAAAGCCCTTCTATAGCCTTTTATAGCACAGAGCAACATCTGAAATTGAAAAATAAAAGCATCAATTTTATTTATGTACTTTTTGCGCGGCAAATGAAGTTTCCTGCCGGGCATAAGTTGTGTGCGTGTGTGATGTTTGTGTGTGTGTGCGCGCGCGCGCAACCGCTCCGCCGTCCAAGATTAAGGGAGCAGTGAAACATATATAGCTACAGTGGTATTACGTATGTTAGACTCATACTGAACGTCTCTGATGGGGTGAAAGTTGATGAGTGAAAAGGCACGCTACATGTGAGCAGTTTCTGGTGATTAAAGTTCTTGCTTGCTTTTCTTTATTTTTTTTTCGTAGAAACCTTTTGAGCACGTGTGTCAGTTATTATTAGTCTTGCCCGTGTGTCAGTTATTATTAGTCTTGCCCGTGTGTCAGTTATCATTAGTCTTGCCCGTGTGTAAGTTATCATTAGTCTTGCCCGTGTGTCAGATATTATTAGTCTTGCCCGCGTGTCAGATATCATTAGTCTTGCCTGTGTGTCAGATATTATTAGTCTTGCCCGTGTGTCAGTTATCATTTGTCTTGCACGTGTGTCAGTTATCATTAGTCTTTCCTGTGTGTCAGTTATCATTAGTCTAGTCCATGAGTCTGAAATATCATGAATTTATATATTTAACTGATAATATGACAAAGAAAATACTGTGAAGAAAGAAACGACGAGCCGAGGGAAGAGGTGGGGGAGGGGGTGGAGAACTGGGCTTGTAAAGCTCGGAAAAGAATTTAATGGGGCTAAGGAGAGGGGCCCTTTTTTATCCGTCTCGGAATGCTTCAAATAATGGACAGGTAGATTAAGGTTTATGACGTGTGACGTGTCGGTAGACGTTAGTGATCACGCTTGTCAGTTTTTCCTTCTGGTCACTTCCGTTGGCTTCATTTCCCCTGCGCATTTTCTCCTGTTCTCCATTTCTTTATTTTTCATTCATTCATTCATTCATTCATTTGCATGTCCCTTTCGGAACTTTGCCTCCCAAACAGCACTCCTGTAGGCCTATCGGTTGTAAGCAAGATGCCCTGCTGCTGATGCATCCATTTGCAGATCATCAGCGATGTCTTGCAGCCATCTTCGTCTTGGTCTTCCTCTCTTTCTGTTTCCCATTATGTACTCTTCCAAGACGGTCTTCTCTAGATTATCATGACGTTTAATGTGTCCAAAATATTTCAGTTTTCTCTGTTTAATCCTCTTTACTAGCCTGCCTTCTTCAATATTAAGCTCCTGTAGTTTATTTTTCTCTTGAGTTTAATCTGATGTTAATCTGACTTCTCAAAGACATGCCCAGTGAATTTTGATAAGTGTTTTATCAGCTTTAAAAACTAATCAGCTTTACATTAAATGTGAATTAAGCAACTTTACACTAAATGTAAAATGAGCAGCTTTATGGCCAAACGCCATCAGAAATAAAATCTTGTCGGCAGAAATGCAGATGAAGCCCCTGACAGCAATTATTGAGGAAAGACGCTGGCGATGGTTGAGACATGTACTCTCTGAATGACTGACGACTCACTAATAAAAATAGCACTAAGATGGTGGTCACCACAGGGGAACAGAAGTAAGGGTGGACCAAAGGAGGCATGGATAAGAACAACAGAAAGGATGTTGAGCAACAGAGGGCTCACCTGGGCAAGAGCAGAAACAAAAAGTCAAAGGACAGGCAATTGTGGAAAACCCTTGCGGAGGCCCAATGTACCCTGGGCACTTAAGGTTCAGAGAGAGAGGGGGAGAGAGAGAGGGAGGGAGAGAGAGGGGGATAGAGAGGGCGAGAGATGGAGAGAGAGAGGGAGGGAGAGAGAGGGAGAGAGAGAGGGAGAAAAGGAGGGAGAGAGAGGGAGAGAGAGAAAGAGGGAGAGAGAGAGGGAGAAAGAGAGAGGGAGAGAGAGAGAGGGAGAGATAGGGAAAGAGGGAGAGAGAGAAAGAGGGAGAGAGAGGGAGAGAAGAGAGAGGGAGAAAGAGGGGGAGAGAGAGAGAAAGAGGGAGAGAGAGGGAGAGAGAGAGAAAGAGGGAGAGACAGAGGGAGAGAGAGAGAAAGAAGGAGAGAGAGAGGCAGAGAAGCATCTTTACACTAAATGTAAACAGAAGAAAAGAAAAAAAAACGTTTTACAAAATAAGTAATATTTCGACCCCAGAAAAGTCTTCTTCGGGTGGTGAAAAAAAAACAGTTAAAGAAAACACAACGGAAAGAACAAATAATCTGTTAGACTGTGTTTACCCGCTCTCTGCCCATGCGTGAAGTAACAACAACCTAGGAAGTTAAAAAAAAAACTTCATGTTTATGTTAATATCTTGTCTCCATTTAAAGCTTTATATTGCTTGTGCAACAGACATTATCTCATTATTTTATCTATGGCATATTTTAACTGATTATATTATCTGTGGCTGATATTATCTTTTGAGTGCTCTTGCAGCTTGAAAGAATATTCATGCATTCCATGAGTCTGAAATATCATGAATTTATATATTTAACTGATAATATGACAAAGAAAATACTGTGAAGAAAGAAACGACGAGCCGAGGGAAGAGGTGGGGGAGGGGGTGGAGAACTGGGCTTGTAAAGCTCGGAAAAGAATTTAATGGGGCTAAGGAGAGGGGCCCTTTTTTATCCGTCTCGGAATGCTTCAAATAATGGACAGGTAGATTAAGGTTTATGACGTGTGACGTGTCGGTAGACGTTAGTGATCACGCTTGTCAGTTTTTCCTTCTGGTCACTTCCGTTGGCTTCATTTCCCCTGCGCATTTTCTCCTGCTCTCCATTTCTTTATTTTTCATTCATTCATTCATTCATTCATTTGCATGTCCCTTTCGGAACTTTGCCTCCCAAACAGCACTCCTGTAGGCCTATCGGTTGTAAGCAAGATGCCCTGCTGCTGATGCATCCATTTGCAGATCATCAGCGATGTCTTGCAGCCATCTTCGTCTTGGTCTTCCTCTCTTTCTGTTTCCCATTATGTACTCTTCCAAGACGGTCTTCTCTAGATTATCATGACGTTTAATGTGTCCAAAATATTTCAGTTTTCTCTGTTTAATCCTCTTTACTAGCCTGCCTTCTTCAATATTAAGCTCCTGTAGTTTATTTTTCTCTTGAGTTTAATCTGATGTTAATCTGACTTCTCAAAGACATGCCTAGTGAATTTTGATAAGTGTTTTATCAGCTTCAAAAATTAATCAGCTTTACATTAAATGTGAATTAAGCAACTTTACACTAAATGTAAAATGAGCAGCTTTATGGCCAAACGCCATCAGAAATAAAATCTTGTCGGCAGAAATGCAGATGAAGCCCCTGACAGCAATTATTGAGGAAAGACGCTGGCGATGGTTGAGACATGTACTCTCTGAATGACTGACGACTCACTAATAAAAATAGCACTAAGATGGTGGTCACCACAGGGGAACAGAAGTAAGGGTGGACCAAAGGAGGCATGGATAAGAACAACAGAAAGGATGTTGAGCAACAGAGGGCTCACCTGGGCAAGAGCAGAAACAAAAAGTCAAAGGACAGGCAATTGTGGAAAACCCTTGCGGAGGCCCAATGTACCCTGGGCACTTAAGGTTCAGAGAGAGAGGGGGAGAGAGAGAGGGAGGGAGAGAGAGGGGGATAGAGAGGGCGAGAGATGGAGAGAGAGAGGGAGGGAGAGAGAGGGAGAGAGAGGGAGAAAAGGAGGGAGAGAGAGGGAGAGAGAGAAAGAGGGAGAGAGAGAGGGAGAAAGAGAGAGGGAGAGAGAGAGGGAGAGATAGGGAAAGAGGGAGAGAGAGAAAGAGGGAGAGAGAGGGAGAGAAGAGAGAGGGAGAAAGAGGGGGAGAGAGAGAGAAAGAGGGAGAGAGAGGGAGAGAGAGAAAGAGGGAGAGAAAGAGAGAGAGAGAGAAAGAAGGAGAGAGAGAGGCAGAGAAGCATCTTTACACTAAATGTAAACAGAAGAAAAGAAAAAAAAAACGTTTTACAAAATAAGTAATATTTCGACCCCAGAAAAGTCTTCTTCGGGTGGTGAAAAAAAAAACAGTTAAAGAAAACACAACGGAAAGAACAAATAATCTGTCAGACTGTGTTTACCCGCTCTCTGCCCATGCGTGAAGTAACAACCTAGGAAGTTAAAAAAAAAACTTCATGTTTATGTTAATATCTTGTCTCCATTTAAAGCTTTATATTGCTTGTGCAACAGACATTATCTCATTATTTTATCTATGGCATATTTTAACTGATTATATTATCTGTGGCTGATATTATCTTTTGAGTGCTCTTGCAGCTTGAAAGAATATTCATGCATTCCATGACGTGAGCATCAAAGGGATTTCAATAATGCTTATCCCACCTGTCTCTAGGATAAGAGTACACGCGAACTATATAAAGCGAAGAATGGAAGAATGTGAAGATATAGAGACTGAAGATTATATAGAGGCACTTTACTGGCCAGTGGAAGGAAAGAAAGAAAGAAAAAGATTAGGATGAAAGAAAGAAATATGTTTTCAAATTGCGGACAACTGGAGATGCATGTCCGCCTGATATTCTGCACTTTATACTCTAAGCTGGAAGAAGAAGAAGAATAGCAAGAAGAAGAAGAAGAAAAAGAAGAAAAACAACAACAATAACAAGAGCAAGAAGAAGAAGAATAGCAAGAAGAAGAAGAATAGCAAGAAGAAGAAGAAGAAGAATAGCAAGAAGAATAAGAATAGCAAAAAGAAGAAGAAGAATAGCAAGAAGAAGAAGAATAGCAAGAAGAAGAAGAAGAAGAATAGCAAGAAGAATAAGAATAGCAAAAAGAAGAAGAAGAATAGCAAGAAGAATAAGAATAGCAAAAAGAAGAAGAAGAATAGCAAGAAGAAGAAGAAGCAAAATAGCAAGAAAAAGTATACCAAGAAGAAGAAGAAGAACAGCAAGAAGAAGAAGAATAGCAAGAAGAAGAAGAAGAAGAATAGCAAGAAGAAGAAGAATAGCAAGAAGAAGAAGAAGAATGGCAAGAAGAAGAATAGCAAGTAGAAGAAGAAGAATAGCAAGAAGAAGAAGAAGAATTAAACTAATGACAGCAGAAGCCAGACAAGCTCACGACGGAGTGAACGGTTGTCTTTTAACCAGGGAAATAGATGCTGAGGGCTTCTAATCCCACAACCAGTCTGTGTGTAATAATCCCACAACCAGTCTGTGTGTAATAATCCCACAACCAGTCTGTGTGTAATAATCCCACAACCAGTCTGTGTGTAATAATCCCACAACCAGTCTGTGTGTAATAATCCCACAACCAGTCTGTGTGTAATAATCCCACAACCAGTCTGTGTGTAATAATCCCACAACAAGTCTGTGTGTAATAATCCCACAACAAGTCTGTGTGTAATAATCCCACAACCAGTCTGTGTGTAATAATCCCACAACAAGTCTGTGTGTAATAATCCCACAACAAGTCTGTGTGTAATAATCCCACAACAAGTCTGTGTGTAATAATCCCACAACCAGTCTGTGTGTAATAATCCCACAACCAGTCTGTGGTAATAATCCCACAACCAGTCTGTGTGTAATAATCCCACAACCAGTCTGTGTGTAATAATCCCACAACCAGTCTGTGTGTAATAATCCCACAACCAGTCTGTGTGTAATAATCCCACAACAAGTCTGTGTGTAATAATCCCACAACCAGTCTGTGTGTAATAATCCCACAACCAGCCTGTGTGTAATAATCCCACAACCAGCCTGTATGTAATAATCCCACAACCAGCCTGTGTGTAATAATCCCACAACCAGCCTGTGTTTAATAATCCCACAACCAGTCTGTGTGTAACAACAAGGAGGTGGACCCTCTGAAGATGCAATAACAAAACGGGGGGGGGGGCGGAGGGAGGGGAATTAGAACTAGGTTACTGTCAGCCAGGCAGGGCAAAACCTCAGGGAGTGTTTAATATTCTCCAATGACCCCTGGAGTAGATAAAGAACATGTCCCAGGCCTAAAATTAACAATGCAGGCAAGTAATGGGACGAGAGCGTCCAGAAGAAAAGTATCAAGAGACACGTTCATTTAAGTTATTAGTTCTGACAGGAAGCCGTATTTGTTTTGTAGGGTCTCCATTGATTTTCTTTAACAGTTTTTGAGACTCCATTTAGAATCTATCTATCTATCTATCTATCTATCTATCTATCTATCTATCTATCTATCTATCTATCTATCTATCTATCTGTCTGTCTGTCTGTCTTTTGTCTGTCTGTCTGTATGTCTCTCTTTCTCTCTGCTCTGCAGTTTAAAATAACTTTTACAGTACTTCTGAAACATTGTTACTACACTGACTAGTTAACTCATCATCCAGTGTTACTACACTGACTAAATCATCATCATCATCTGTTACTACACTGACTAAATCATCATCATCTGTTCCTACACTGACTAAATCATCATCATATATTACTACATTGACTAGCTCATCATTATATATTACTACAATGACTAGCTCATCATCATATGTTACTACACTGACTAACTCATTATTATATGTTACTACACTGACTAAATCATCATCATATATTACTACAGTGACTAGCTCATCATCATATGTTACTACACTGACTAACTCATTATCATATGTTACTACACTTACTAGCTCATTATCATATGTTACTACACTGACTAACTCATTATCATATGTTACTACACTGACTAGCTCATCATCATATGTTACTACACTGACTAACTCATCATCATATGTTATTACACTGAATAACTCATCATCATATGTTACTACACTGACTAACTCATCATCATATGTTACTACACTGACTAACTCATCATCATATGTTATTACACTGAGTAGATCATCGTCACTACTTCACTGACTCACTCATCATCAAATGTTACAACACAAATAATAAAAAAAAAGAAAAGAAATTTAGAAAATTTTGAGGAAAATCCTACAGCCTTATGTTTTCCTGTCTAATTACTGAAATAACGTCATACTTGTCACTATTCGTTTAAATATTTTGTGAATTAAATTTCTTGTATATTTCTTTTTGTTCATGGATAGCTAGTCACATAGCATAGCTGGCCAAGCAAAGACTGCATTTCAGATAATGAGAAACATATTAGCCAATACATCCTTATCAATGAATGTTAGAAAACGAGTCCTAAAATGCTATATTGAACCTATCTTGTTATATGGAAGTGACTCATGGACAATAGGCAAGTCTGCACAAAAATCACTGGAAGCAGCAGAAATGTGGTTTATTAGAAGAATGTTGCGAATCCCCTGGACAGCAAAAATAACTAATGAAGAATGTATGAGAAGAGCTGGAGAGACCAAAACTCTTGCCAAAAAGATAAGAGAGAGACAATGTACTTTCATAGGACATGCAATGAGAAGAGGGGGCACTGAAAATATTATAACAACAGGAAAAATAGAAGGAAGAAGATCAAGAGGAAGACCAAGAGAAATGATACTGGATAGTCTGACGGGATGGTGTGAGAGGAGATCACCAACTGAGCTGATAGCCTGCATGAAGGATCGTGTACTCTGGAGAAGCATAAAAACCAACGCCAGTCGGCACGGCACCTGATGATGATGATGATGATGATGATGAGATGATGGTCTAGGGTCGAGCTCACAATAGTTTGAAAACCGCTGCTCAAAGGGAATGACTGTACTTTACGAAATAAGTCGTGTCGCGGTATATTTTCCTGTTTCTGGACGTTATGCGCTTTCAGTTCGTCAGAAATTGGCCGCTGTACATGCTTCGAAATAATGCGCGGCGTGGGAAAGCGAAATATGTTTGGACCCTCAACCCCCCACCCCCGAACTGTCTGAGCTGGTAGAATAGTTTGGCTTATAAGGTCACAATGTAAACAATGGCCAGGGTGTAAGTGCTAGGTGAGGTACGGGCGCTAGTGTTTTGTGCGGGAATGGTTGTTCAATATCTTGTGTGCTTTTCTTGGTTGGCATGTATGGAACATTTGTGTGTGTGTGTCTTATATGTTTAAATTCTTTAGTAACACAATACATTGCTTGTGTAAAGTGAAGGTAGTCCCATAGCAAATGCTGTACGGGATGAAGCGTTAGAGACTTCATTATGCTGGGCCATGAGGTAGGGTGGGCCAGTTCCTTTCCTCGCTGCTTTTCCTTCCCAGATTTTCTCTGGTACCCATTTTCCGAGGCTGGGTCGACCTCGGGGCCGTATTGGTTGGAATAAAGATCCCGCTCAGCTGGGGATTCGAACCCTCGACCATTCGGTTGCTAGACGAGTGCTCTAATCACTACGCTAGCCGCCCCCCCCCCACACATCTTGTGTATTAATGCATATTACGTTATATATTTGTAGGTTTTAGGCAAAACGTATCTTTCATTTCTTTTATGTCATGTTACGGAAGGAGGTTGTAAGAAAAGTTTTTCAAGCAAGGATGTAAGAAAGCCTTGTTACTATTTATAGATCTTGGCGGGGATATCAAACTACAGCTTTATAAAGCTTTGCACCAGCAAAGCCCGAATGTTGTATTTACGACAGTTACTTGTCTTGTCTTGTCTCCTTCCTCTGTACCTTTCAGAATTACATGTTCCTGATAGCCTCTGGGATTTGCTTCTCATATATTGGGATATTTAAGGTTTCTGTAATTTCCCTCCTCCATCTCTTGCCTTAGACCAGGATGGTGACACCAGGAAGGAAGTTAGAATTATAATTGCAAAAGCAGCATTGTCCTTCAAAAATCTTGAGAACATATGGAAATTCAAAAGTTATAAGCACAAAAACCAAGTTAAGATTATTCAATTCAAATGTGATATCCACCCTCATTTATGCATGTGAAAGCTGGAAATCATCTAAAGAAATAGACAAGAATTTAGACTCTTTTTAGAACAAATACCTAAGGAAAATACTTGATATAAAGTGGAACGAATTCAAGAACAACGCAGAGATAAGACAGATGAGCAAACAACAACCTGTCTCATGATTGATCAGAAAAAGAAGATGGACATATGTAGGCCATGTGATGAGAAGAAACTATCAGAGAATACCAAAACAAGCTATCAAATGGAACACAACAGGCCGAAGTAAAAGAGGTTGACCACGTGAAACTCTAAAGAGGACACTGTTAAGAGAAGCCAGTTTAGTGGGCATAACATCCCTTGATGAAGTTGAAAGACTCGCCGAGAACAGGAAAACTTGGCAAACAACTATATGAGACCCTATGTGACGTTTAACGGCACGGGAAGGATG
Source organism: Achatina immaculata (assembly GCA_009760885.1). NCBI lineage: Eukaryota > Metazoa > Mollusca > Gastropoda > Stylommatophora > Achatinidae > Lissachatina > Lissachatina immaculata. Next base: position 26,071,340 of record CM019700.1, read on the forward strand.
TAAGATTGTAAGATCTCTTGCCTGGGTAGACATCCTCCGTTTCCTAGAGCAAGCTAGTGCTAGATCCCGTAACTGCTCATATAAAACACAGGGAGACGACACACAAACTGCCGTGTCTTGTGCCGCTATGTACGTGTGTAAGGAAAGAATCTAAATTTTGCCTTGCAGAAGACATGCTGTGCATTGCTTGTAATGTTTCTTATTATTTTTGGCTTACAACTGGCAACTAATTTATAGTCCCGAAGACCGTAAACCATGAGGGTGATTTAGTTTTTGCGGGTACTTATTGTTACTTTGTTACAATGTGCTAGCACGTACTACATCCGCGTGTACTTGCATACAGGCACTGCCAGAGGGGCCGCAGCTGTTGCAACGCTACAGGGCCCGAAGGTTTGCGGGGAGGGGGAGGGTGGGGTGAAGGAGGCAGTAATAGATGAAAATGATGGGGGGAGGAGGGAGCAGTAGATGAAAACAGATAAAGGAGGCTGAGTAGTAGATGAAAACAGGGGGAGTGAGAATGAGGGAGCAGTAGATGAAAACGGGGGAGTGGGGAGGAAGGAGTAGTAGATGAAAACAGAGGGAGTGGAGAGGAGGGAGTAGTAGATGAAAACAGATACAGGTATGACAGAAGTAAACAGAGAGTGTAATCTTCATCACACGCCGTTGCCAGAGTGTGTGGGCGATCAAACTTCTCCACAAATCTCCATACCTGACATTTATATACATGTTATATACGTGATATATATATATATATATATATATATATATATATATATATATATATATAAGTGAATCATGGACAATAGGCAAGTCTGCACAAAAATCATTGGAAGCAGCAGAAATGTGGTTTATTAGAAGAATGTTGCGAATCCCCTGGACAGCAAAAATAACTAATGAAGAATGTAGGAGAAGAGCTGGAGAGACAAAAAACCTTGTCAAAAAGATAAGAGAGAGACAATGTACTTTCATAGGACATGCAATGAGAAGAGGGGGCATTGAAAATATTATAACAACAGGAAAAATAGAAGGAAGAAGATCAAGAGGAAGACCAAGAGAAATGATACTGGACAGTCTGACGGGATGGTGTGAGAGGAGATCATCAACTGAGCTGATGGCCTGCATGAAGGATCGTGTACTCTGGAGAAGCATAATAGCCAACGCCGGTCGGCACGGCACATGATGATGATGATGATATATATATATATATACTTTATGTATATACTTGGTCTGTCTCTATCTAAATGCTCTCCCTATATCTGTTCGTAAACGCCAGAAAATTGTGTCTGATGATCGTCGCTTCACCAGGGATCTAAGAAAAAAAACCGCTTAACTTTTCAGAAATGGCGTTCTATGGTCATTTACGGAAATATCGTGTAACAATGACAAATTGTAACAGGAAGCATGACATTCCATAACATAGATGTGTAACAAACAAAACATTATACGGTATAGATAAATAGTTTTAAAAGAAAACAGTAAAATATCTTTCAGTTAGATATCTTTCGGGATAATGTTTTTTTTTAATAAATATGAAACAACGAGGTTTTCGAGGTGCGAGATAGCGCAGTTCGTTAGTACGCTGTTCTCTCGTGGCTAGACGCCTGCTCGTCCTACCGAACTCCGTGGTTCGAATTCCAGGTAATTCTCTTGTGATTTTTCTTTCTCTCGCGTCTCACTAAAGTGCTTTCTCTACGATTTTTTCGGGGTCTAATCCTACAAAACTGTGTTCTCTTACTTTAAAACAAAAGTAACACACAGAGTAACAGAAAAAAAGACAGCAGACAAGATTTACACATACTAACAAATAACAAGACAACAAAAAAAAGATAGGCATAGTCTAACCAAACAAAACAAGACAGCAAACAACATACAGGCATAGTAACAAACAAAGCAGCAAACAGCAAACACACAGAGTAACAAAAGAACAAGACAACAAACAAGATAAACACAGAGTAACAACAACAAACAAGATAGACACAGAGTAAGAAAGAAAAACAGACAGCAAACACCACAGACGTGCAGCATCAAAAGACAAGACACCATGTATAGACACATAATAACAAGCCAGATAAACATGATGAAACGTTGACATACAGTAACAAACAGCAATAAATCATGCAGCATGAAATCAGTAACAAACAGAAAACATCAGAATAAAGCCTAGCCTACAGACCTCAAAGAAAACTACCTGCTACGTTTACAGAAAAACAGAGCAAGATACCAGATATCAGAGAAACAGAGCAAGATACCAGATATCAGAGAAACAAAGCAAGATACCAGATATCAGAGAAACAGAGCAAGATACCAGATATCAGAGAAACAGAGCAAGATACCAGATATCAGAGAAACAGAGCAAGATACCAGATATCAGAGAAACAAAGCAAGATACCAGATATCAGAGAAACAGAGCAAGATACCAGATATCAGAGAAACAGAGCAAGATACCAGATATCAGAGAAACAGAGCAAGATACCAGATATCAGAGAAACAGAGCAAGATACCAGATATCAGAGAAACAGAGCAATATACCAGATATCAGAAAAACAGAGCAAGATACCAGATATCAGAGAAACAGAGCAAGATACCAGATATCAGAGAAACAGAGCAAGATACCAGATATCAGAGAAACAGAGCAAGATACCAGATATCAGAGAAACAGAGCAAGATACCAGATATCAGAGAAACAGAGCAAGATACCAGATATCAGAGAAACAGAGCAAGATACCAGATATCAGAAAAACAGAGCAAGATACCAGATATCAGAGAAACAGAGCAAGACACCAGACATCCGAGAAACAGAGCAAGACACCAGACATCAGAGAAACAGAGCAAGACACCAGACATCAGAGAAACAGAGCAAGACACCAGACATCAGAGAAACAGAGCAAGACACCAGACATCAGAGAAACAGAGCAAGACACCAGACATCAGAGAAACAGAGCAAGATACCAGATATCAGAGAAACAGAGCAAGATACCAGATATCAGAGAAACAGAGCAAGATACCAGATATCAGAAAAACAGAGCAAGATACCAGATATCAGAGAAACAGAGCAAGACACCAGACATCCGAGAAACAGAGCAAGACACCAGACATCAGAGAAACAGAGCAAGACACCAGACATCAGAGAAACAGAGCAAGACACCAGACATCAGAGAAACAGAGCAAGACACCAGACATCAGAGAAACAGAGCAAGACACCAGACATCAGAGAAACAGAGCAAGACACCAGACATCAGAGAAATGTATTTGGAACAATAGGAGTTGGAACGCCTAAGACAAGACTCGGTGGCTGGCCGCCATTTATTGCAGTGTTTCTTGGGTATTCTTTGCGTAGTGGAGCCATGAAAGCAATGATAAGCCCGTGTCCTTACCACCCCACCCCTTCCTTCACTTTCCCCCCTCCTTGGCTTTGAATTAAAAGCGCTCGGGATATTCCCACTCGAAGAGCTTACAGGCTTACGATGTGCAAGAATAGAAATAATTTTATAATGTAAACTTTGCTACTCGCAGCTCATCATATGATCCTTGCTGGATTGTAATGTGATATTTACCGGACATAAGCATAATCCTTACCGGACACAAACATGCTCCTTATCGGACATATACAAGATCCTTAACAGATATACACAAGATCCTTACCAGATATACACAAGATCCTTACCAGACATAGAGATGATCCTTACCAGACATACACGTGATCCTTACCAGATACGCTCAAGATCCTTACCAGATATACACAAGATCCTTACCAGACATACACGTGATCCTTACCAGATATACACAAGATCCTTACCAGACATACACGTGATCCTTACCAGATATACACAAGATCCTTACCAGACATACACAAGATCCTTACCAGATATACACATGATCCTTACTGGACATACACACAATCTTTCACGACCGATAGGTTGGGAATTGATAATGTAATAAATAAGAAAAACATAAGGTAAAAAAATCCTATCCGAACTGATGTTCGTCCTCATGACTAATGTAACAAGTATCAGTAAATCTTTCATACATAGGACAGAATGTGAAGACGGGTATCATTATCATGATTATTTATAAGCAGAAAAAAAAAATATATGTCTTGTCTTGTCTTGTGCTATATCCCTGTAATTGCGAGCTGGCGGTCTTTGCAGCCGATGCTGTGGAGGTGTTGAGGCACAGCATCGTATCGGCGTGGAAGATTCTTATGGAGTTACTTGTTCAGTCCCGGAGTACAGCTAAAAAGCAGGAGGGGAAGTGTGCATTGCTTCTTTAGCAGACTCCACCACCATGGGGACTATGGGTATCCCTGCCCCGTTAGCCAGGCTAGGCCTGTTACTGTGGGGGGGGGGGTACCAACGGAGAGGTGGGACAGGGTCTTGGTCAGCTATGGTTCGCTAACCCTGACGCTAGCATGTCAGCTATGGGTCGCTGATTGCCTAATCGGATAACGTCTTCACAGCGAAATCCAGTTTTAAACATTTGACTCCGTGAACGGGCTGTCCGATGTGGCAAACAGCAAGCCATAGCTGACATGCTAGCGTCAGGGTTGACGAATCATAGCTGACATGCTAGCGCCAGGGTTGACGAATCATAGCTGAGATGCTAGCGTCAGGGATGGCGAACCACAGCTGACATGCCAGCATCAGGGTTGGCGAACCACAACTAATATGCCAGCGTCAGGGTTGGCGAACTACATCTGACATGCTAGCATCAGGGTTGGCGAAATACAGCTGACATGCTAGCATCAGGGTTGGCGAACCACAGATGAACCTACGATGAACCCCATCCCGTCTCTCGGTTGATACTCTCCCACAACTACCCTCACCAACCCTCTACTCCACCCTCGTAAGAGGTCTAGTCTGGTTAACAGGGCAGGGATCGCCATAGTCCCCACGGTGGTGGAGTCTGTTAAAGAAGCATTTCACACCTCCCCCCCCCCCTTATAGCTCTTCTCATGGACTTAAAACTTAGTCGCCATAATCCGCTTCCAGTCAGACATGGTGTTGTACCTCAACATCTTCATACCATTGGCTGCAGAGAACACTAGTTCGTACTTCCAGTGAGACAAACAAAACAAGACAAGTCAAGACAAATCATGACAAGACACTAATTTCTAACTTGATGTGATCATCTTTTTTTTCGCTAAATATGAATACGTTTGTTTTTAACATTTCTAATCCGTCAAAAATGACGAGAGGAGAAATAAAAATATTATTCTAAATTGAATTCTGCAAGTTTCGTTTCGTCAAAAGAACTACTCTTGTCTCTAATATACAACATTTAACAGGCTGTCTATATACTTTAAGATCTTAGATCTTAAGTTTTTAGATCGTAGATACAATTAGAAACTATACTTTTTTTTATTAAGAAGAAACCTTGAATTACCTTTGAAAGAAACCTCGTCAGATAAAAGAAAAACCACAGGACTATATAATCACAGGAATATAAAACTATACTAATAGTCAGTAAAGAGCATTTAGTACAGATTTTCAAAACAAGTTGGTAGTACGGTAATTTGACGGATAGTGTTCCTTTCAACCAAAATACGAAGTTAATGAAGACGTGGAGTTTATATAGATTTCTAGTGCCTTCATTGCAGAAGATTTTTTTTTTAAAGGAGCATAAACTGACTACTTTCTAAAGCTGAAAATTTTATAATCATCTAACTTTAATCCAAACCAATAAATACAATCAATGATGAATATTAATCCCAATTTCTAATGCTTAAAAATCATTTCGGCTTAACTCTTTTACTCCAACACAGCACTGGCTGGGTTAGTACATCTTGAACATCTAGGCGAAGCAACGCTGACAGCGATGTTTAGTTACTCTATATAAAATTAGAACTACGAGTACTTGTAGCACAGCTGTAATCAAATCTATATCTACATTTCAAATTATACAGTAACTTACTTCTAATTTCCTTTTACCAAAAAAATGTTATCGAAATTTATTCTTGAAATTGTTTCAGGGGCGAAAGAGTTAAATTGTTTCAGGCTGGTTACAAATTGAATTGCCAGATTGGCAAAAACAAAAGAAATCACATGATAAAAAAGAAACAAAACGTAAACAAGCCGAAGCCGAATGTTTTGTTTGTATTATCACAGACAACGCGCAAACATGGAAAATTAATTAAGACGTTATCAGCAGAAATATCAGCGTTATTTGTTGATTTGTTTGTATTTTGTTTGTTCTTGTGATTTGTTATTGTGTCCGTTTTATTTCTATTTTTTTTTTTGCTTTGTTAATTTGTTTTGTTTATTTGTTTACTATTGGTTGATAAAATTATCACTTTTTGGAGGCAGTTTTTGAAAGAGAAGCAGTTTTCTTCCGAGAGAAGAATTAAGCAATAATTCGGAAATCTCTGGAGGGAAAAATCTTTCTGGCGCAACGTTAATTGCTGCAGTTTAATTAATAATTCTATTTTCATCTCAAAATTTCATCATTTGAGTTGTTGCTTTTCTATATGTGAGGCAGCAGAGCTTTTTCTTTATGTGAGACAGAACGGCATTTTCTATATGTGAGTCAGCAGGGCTTTTCCTATATGTGAGGCAACAGGGCTTTTTGTTTATGTGAGAGTGCAGGTTTTTATATATGTGAGACAGAAAGGCCTTTTCTATATGTGAGGCAGCAGGGCTTTTTTCTTTATGTGAGGCAGCATGGCTTTTCCTATATGTGAGGCAGCAGGGCTTTTTGTTTATGTGAGAGTGCAGGTTTTTATATATGTGAGACAGAAAGGCCTTTTCTATATGTGAGGCAGCAGGGCTTTTTTCTTTATGTGAGGCAGCATGGCTTTTCCTATATGTGAGGTAGCAGGGCTTTTCCGTATGTGAGGCAGCGCGACCTAACACTGACCACATCATCCTCTAGTGCAATGGTTCTCAGACGTTTTTACACCCTAGGGTCACTTTTCGAACAGCACGTAATTAACAGGCCAGTAGTTTGTATATGATGTCATCATCATCATCACCTTCCACTCCCTTGAGAGCAGAGGCAACGGATAAAGGGTCTCCAGTCATCCCTGTTCTTGGAATTATTCTCTGCTTCCTTCCATGTGCATCCCTTGTCTCTGAGCACTGTCATAATTTCTATTTTCCAAGTAAATCTAAGTCTTCCTCGTTTTCTATTTCCTTGAGGATTCCATGTCAGTGCCTGTCTTGCTATGTTGGTGTCGGGTTTCCTCAAACTGTAGTCAATCCACCTCCACTTCCTAGGCATGATTTGTAGATTCATAGGTTCTTGTTCTGCCTTTTCCCAGAAATCATCGTTCCTGATCTTGTCCTGCCATTTAATGTTTAAAATCCTCCTCACGCAGTAGTTCATTAATGTTTGTATCTTCTGTTTGTGTGTGATATGGCAGTGCTATAAACCCTTAATCGTTTTTTTTTATCAAAACCTATTGTGCGGTCAACACGAAGAAGGAATGAGCCAATGGTTTCAGACTGAAACAGGCGTGAAACAAGGATGTATATTATCTCCTTTCCTTTTTGGAATTGCTATAGACTTCATAATGAGAAAATGCTGCACAGGTAAAACAGGCATTGATTGGGTACATGAGACCCAACTGAAAGATCTTGACTTATCAGTGACAATGTGAATTTGATGCAAGGAAAAAAAAAACAGATTCCCTGTCTTCACTAGCTAACAAAGTAGTACTTCAAATTAACAAGGAAAAAACAAGAATAATGAAAAATTCTCATTAATCACGAAGGAAAATATACGTCGAGGAAGTACACCAATCTGCATAATTCGGCAGCTATATAGACCAAGATGGTGACACCAGAAAGGAAGTTAGAGTTAGAATTGCAAAAGCAGCATTCACTTTCAAGAATCTTGAGAACATATGGGACTCAAAAGTTATAAGCACAAAAACCAAGCTAAGATTATTTAATTCAAATGTAATATCCGCCCTCATTTATGCAGGTGAAAGCTGGAAAACAACTAAAGAAATAAACAAGAAATTAGACTCTTTTCAAAACAAATACCTCAGGAAAATACTCGGCATAAAGTGGAACGAATTCAAGAACAAAGCAGATATAAGGCAGATGAGCGAACAACAACCTGTCTCATGGGTGATCAGAAAAAGATGGACATATGTCGGTCATGTGGTGAAAAGAAACCGTCAGAGAATCCCAAAAACAAGCTATCAAGTGGAAAAAGAGGTTGACCACGTGAAACTCTAAAGAGAACATTGTCAAGAGAGGCCAACTTCGTACGAAAGGTGATTGATAAGTTCTCGACATAATGTACAACGGATTATTTGAGGACAACTTTTTCGGGTTATTTCTCAACATAGTCCCCTTGCAAGTTTATGCACTTAGTCCAGCGATCCTTTCAGCGATGAGTATGTGGATCCCTTCTTTGTAAAAGTCAGTATCTTGTGCCAGTAGAAAGTGGTCTACAGCATGAATGACGTCATCATATGAAGCAAATTTGCGACCACTGAGCTCCTTTTTGAGTTTGATAAACAGGAAATAGTCAGGAGGGGCCAAATCTGGGGAATAAGGAGGATGTTCAAGAAGTTGAAGCCGCATTCATGAATGGCAGCCATTGCCACCACCGACTTGTGAACTGGAGCATTGTCTTGATGAAAGATGACTCCTCTCGTCAATTTCCCTCCACGCTTTTCCTTCAGTTTGACCCGCAGTTGCTTCACAAGATTAGAGTAATAGGCCCTGGTGACCGTTCTGCCCTTTTGAAGACAGCCTACCAATAGCACACCTTCTGAATCATAAAAGATGGAAGCCATCACTTTGCCTGCAGACAGAACCACCCTTGCTTTCTTTGGAGGTGAGGATCCATGATGTTTCCACTGCTTTGACTGTTCTTTGGTTTCTGGTTGAAAATGATGAACCCAAGCCTCATCCGTAGTCACAAATTGCTGAAGAAACTTTTCAGGATCTGCAGAATAATGGCAAAAATTGTCTCTTGACATGCTGAGACGCTGTTGTTTGTGATCAGATCCAAGAATTTTCGGGACCCATCGAGCAGAGACCTTTGTCATTTGAAAATATTTGTGAATAATGGCATGAACACTTTCCTGGGAGATGCCCAACTCAGTAGCAATGTACCGCTCAGTTAGTCGTCGATCTTCCATTATCATTCAAGGATTCTGCCGGTGGTTTCATCGGTGGTTGCCGTTCTTGGTCTTCCTGGACAGGGATCGTCTTCCAGACTCTCCCTTCCATGTTTGAATTGAACTGCCCATTTCTTCACTGTGCTGTAAAAAGGGACACTCTCCCCTAGAGTCTCTACCATATCCTCATAGATCTCCTTCGATGATAAGCCCTTGATGCAGAGATAGCGAATGACTGCTCGATGAGAAATTTGAACCATTTTCTCAATTTCTGCCACCCCTTATCACTTCACTAGCCTGTAAAAAAAATTGGTTGCGGTTAATTTCTTGGAACTTGGTGTTTAATCTTACATTAACCTGATCTACAAATGCACCTAACATCAACTGTGTGTTTCAAGTTTTTGTACCTTATGCCGAGCACTTATCAGTCACTCCTCGAAGGCATAACATCCCTTGATGAGGTTGAAAAGCTCGCCGAAAACAAGAAAACTTGGCACGCTTCCATGCGAGTCCTATGTGACGTTTAGCAGCGCGGGAAGGATGTAAGATGTAAGGTTGTAAGATGTAAGATGTAAGGTCGTGCAGCCACGGACCATCTGGGGATACTCTGAGAATCGTTTGTGTGTCCGCTGCTCTAGTATCGCTCAGTCTACTAATCCCCTGGTACCGAATTCATGTCCCAGCATTGGAGATACCACCACACCACTGAAAGCCCCAGCATTGGAGATACCACCACACCACTGAAAGCCCCAGCATTGGAGATACCACCACACCACTGAAACCCCCAGCATTGGAGATACCACCACACCACTGAAACCCCCAGCATTGGAGATACCACCACACCACTGAAATCCCCAGCATTGGAGATACCACCACACTACTGAAATCCCCAGCATTGGAGATACCACCACACCATTGAAATCCCTAGCATTGGAGATACCACCACACCACCGAAATCCCCAGCATTGGAGATACCACCACACCACTGAAATCCCCATCATTGGAGATACCACCACACCACTGAAACCCCCAGCATTGGAGATACCACCACACCACCGAAATCCCCATCATTGGAGATACCACCACACCACTGAAATCCACAGCATTGGAGATACCACCACACCACTGAAACCCCCAGCATTTGAGATACCACCACACCACTGAAATCCCCAGCATTGGAGATACCACCACACCACCGAAATCCCCATCATTGGAGATACCACCACACCACTGAAATCCACAGCATTGGAGATACCACCACACCACTGAAACCCCCAGCATTTGAGATACCACCACACCACTGAAATCCCCAGCATTGGAGATACCACCACACCACTGAAATCCCCAGCGTCCACCCAGCCTTTAAAGATGGGAACCAGAGACATCTGGGAAGGTGAACGCGGACAAGTGTGATACTGTCCACATCGTACTTTCTTGTGCCGAAAGTCTTGAAAATACGGGCCTAGCACCGTATGCCCGATATTCATAGAAACGGGGATTTTACCTTTTACTACTCAAGTGCATCGGCAGGTAAATGAAAAAAAAAAACACACACACAGGCTCTAACACTATATCCCCCCTGGCTCCTTTATGAACTGAGATAGTTCCATTTACACCTTCATGCGAAAGTATCATTCATTATAACACACAATAATTAGTGTACAAGTAAACAACTATACATAAAGCACTGCAGTAAAGCTGTGATACCAAAATGTATAAACTGGGGGAAAAAAGTAGGAGCAGCTTTATTACTTAAAGACTACAAAGCTGTGACGTTTCGGCGTGAGCCGTAATCATACAAAAACACACAGGGCGAAGAAATAGAGAGAGGAGATAAAGTATAGATTCACAAGAATACTTTTTTTAAAATAAATTTTAAAAAAATTAAATAAAGTACTTAGCTGCAAATTGTAAGATGTGACTTGTCCGGCGGTGTGTGTCAGGAATGGATTTAGTAGAAGGTGGAGACTGTTTAAATGGAGATCTGTGATATGTGGTCGGTGGGTTGTAACTGGTGGTGGTGGATGGGGAACCGGGGAGGGGAGAGAGAGTGATACAATGTTGACCTAGCCAGGAGAAGGTGAAGTAGATGATTAGGGAAGAAGGGTTGCAAGGTGATGCTGTGAGGAAGTTTAACAAGTAAGAAGGGGGTGGAGCTTGGTGGAGAGGTAAAAGAAGGACTGAAGAGAATGTTAAGTGTAGCTGAACAGCGAGTTTAATCCGCGTGGCTCCAGCGTCCCATAATTTTGAATGCAGCGGTTCTCAAGCGACGGCGTCTTGGTTCATCTGCGTGATATTGTTTGATGGCTGTTACCAGAAAATCAGATTTGCCTCTGTGGCTGGGGCCATTGAAATACAAGCCACATCTTACAATTTACAACTAAGTACTCTATTTAATTTTTTATTTAATTTTTAAAAAAAATAGTATTCATGTGAATCTATACTTTATCTCATCACTCTATTTCTTTGTCCTGTATGTTTTTGTATGATTAAGGCTCACGTTAAGTAATAAGCTGTTCCTACTTTTTTCCTAGTTTATACATTCATTATAACGAACCTCCTACCTCCTTGGTTATCAGAAAAACAATACAAAGCCCACATAACTAGGGAAACTCTCCAGGAACTGGTTTGGTGCAGGTGGGTATTTGCTGTCTGAGAAAACATCATCTCGCTGCGTAGCTTTCTAACAGCTGCCTCTATCAATATTTGACCTGCATAATTGGCTACAGCAGTAACAAAGCACGTTGCGACATCTAGTCTTTAATCCTTCCATTATTTGACTGCGTGTTCTCTTTCGTCACTGTAGTTGGTATGGAGAAAGTATCTTGGGCCATGTTACACTAGGCCTTGTTTTTTTCGACACCGCCAATAAGGCCATGAGGAAGGTCAAAGTTCATGTCTTGAGGTCAGAGAAGTTCAGAAGTCCAAGGTAAAACTTCATAAGTTATAGATATTAACGTTCCTATATCTTCTTCTTCTTCTTGTTCTTCTTCTGCTGCTCTGAGCAGCTGCAGAGTTCAGCAGCTAGCCAAGCCACTGAGGCTCACTGCTGCAGACAAGTCTCGCCTCCACTCCTCTCTCTTCTTGATCTTTTCTTGAAATTGTGGACTCTAAGATCGCGTAAGTCTCCGCCTAGATTGTCTCGCCGTCGTTGTCTAGGTCTGCCTCTCGGTCTATCCCCTGTCATAAGTTCAAAGTCGAATTTCATACGCCCGAGGTGAAGGCGTGTCTGGAAGTTCGCAAAGGTGTACCAAAGTTGCAAAGGATATTAGAAGATTGGTAGGAAATATCCATCAGTTGTTCTTTTCTTGGGATTTTATGGTCTACGCCTCTGATATTTTGACATAAAAACATAAGAAATATATAAACGACTTCTCAACCATACAGAAGCTGAAGACATACTAAACCTCTATATTAACGTTTTTGAATTTGAACAAGTCCGCACGCTATAAGCTTGAAGTCACTTACTTTAAAAAGGGATATCAATACTATATATGCGCGTAAATTCAACCATATTTACACTGTAAATAATTCATGTTATTCTTATTGGACTACAGCCTACCTTCACGAGTGTAAACGTGGTGAAGTTCTTTGCCTACTCCTAGAATGTGGCTGAACGTATTGACGTCGGAGACACTGTGCTTTCTTTGTCGATGCAATGCGGCAAGTCCGCTCCATGGCAATAACCAGTCTACACAACTGACGTGTGAGCACCAAGCCCGAGATGTTTATGAACCGCTGACCAAACACAGCCAAGCTATCAGGTTTCTCGCTACACGAGTGCGAGGTTCCAAGTTTAGCGTCCAATCAACACATGCAGGAGTTCGATTTTTTGTTCTTTTATCCCCCATTTTATTTGTATTATTTACTTTCTTTTCTTCTGTCATGAAACAGCGCTCGTGAATCGCAGCCACGTCGAATGAGCTCACAAAAATACAAAATAACTGTGGCACAGACAGAGGAAATGTGGGCCACATTGATTTAGGATTATTCGAGCTGTGTACACATTTTAAATTTCCCTCAATAAAAGGATAAAAGTACGAATAAAAAAGTGAAAAGAATAACAAGGTGTTTTGATTTCGTATAGACAGACAGAAAGAGGAGACAGTACAGATGAAAGTGAGGCGGTTTTGATGTTTCATAATATAGAAGTATTCTTCTTCTTCTTCTTCAGCTTTCCTAGCCATTAAGGCTCATTGCTGGAGATAAAGTTCGCCTCCATTCCTCTCTATTCCTGATCTTCTCTCTCCAGTTGGTGACACCAATTTCTTTTATATCCTCCTCTATGTTGCCTTTCCATTTTTGTCTTGGTCTATCCCTTGGTCTTGTTTCCCTCATCTCTTATGCATACATAATTTTCATTTTCCATTTTTTCTACTTGGCCCAATCAGTCTGTTCAGTTTCAAGGCATTTATTATAATGTGTTAGGATTTAAATAAGCTGTTCAGTTCAGTGTTCTTTCTAGCTCTCCATTCTCCACTGTTGGCATCCTTTATAGAAGTATTTGGGGCAAAAATAAATAAATAAATAAAGCTTGGTGGAAAGAGATATGAAGCGAGACAATATTAGTATGAGAATACGATTCGTGTGCAAAATTTTCATCTGATGTGGGAATTTAAAAGGTAAAAGGTAAAATCCCCGTCTCCGTGCCATCATACGACGTTAGGCCCATATTTCCAAGACCTTCGCCACATGGAGGTCATGTGGAAGATATTATGACAAAACAAAATATATGTAGCATGGAAATGATCGTCGTAGAGTCAATAGATAAAGGAGAGTAGAAAAAGAAATACAGAAACCGGTAGCAAGATTTATCTTATTTATGTAAATACTCGAACATTAGTTGAGAATTGCTGGTCCAAGGATGTGTCATGGCGCCAGGCAACACTTCTGCCCCACTGCACCACCCAGTCTGTTGGGGTTTCTTCCTCCCATTCTTCTTTTCTCTTAACAGAGTTGAACCCATGTCTTCTACGTGGCAATGTGAAATTTTAAGTATATTTTTGGCATGCTTATTATTTCCTTATTTCGTAGACGACATGTGACGTCTAGCTGGTATATGAAATAGTCTATATAATTGTCTATATAAAGTTTGTATACATATATAAATAGCATCTATAATCTATAATTTATAATTTATATGTGTATATGGTACGTCAGACCCAACTGGAAGATCTTGATTTTGCAGATGACATAACTCTTTATCAGCAACAATATGAAATCAATGCAAGTAAAAACAGATACCCTGTCTTCAATGGCTAGTAAAATAGGACTTGAAATTAACAAGGATAAAACAAAACTAATGAAGGTTCTCATTAACGACGAAGGACAAATATACGTAGAAGGAACAGCTGTCGAAGAAGTAAACCGTTTTGCATATCTCGGCAGCTGTATAGATCACAATGGTAACACCAGAAAGGAAGTTAGAATTCGAATTGCCAAAGCAGCATTGATCTTCAAGAATCTTGAGAATATATGGCATTCAAAAGTTATAAGTACAAAAACCAAGTTAAGATTATTCAGTTCAAATGTAATAACCACCCTCATTTATGCATGCGAAAGCTGGAAAACAACTAAAGAAATAGACAACACATTGGACTCTTGCGAAAAGAAATTCTTATGAAAATATTCGGTATAAAGTGGAATGAATTCAAGAACAACGCAGAGATAAGACAGATGAGCAAACAACAACCTGTCTCATGGTTGATCAGAAAAAGAAGATGGACATATGTCGGTCATTTGATGAGAAGAATCAATCAGAGAATCCCAAAACAAGCTATCAAATAGAACACAACAGGCCGAAGAAAAACAGATCGACCACGTGAAACTCTAAAGAGGAAATTGTTAAGAGAAGTCAGTTCAGTGGACATAACATCCCTTGATGAGATTGAAAGACAGGATATCTTGGTGAACTACCATGCGGCCCCTATGTAACGTTTAACGGCACGGAAAGGATGTAAGATGTAAGATATGTATATGTGACATATATGCTGCCTACGGACTATATCTCTTATTCATAGATTATATACGATGGCTATAGGTTATATCTGCTGTCCACAGTAACATATGCTGTTTAAGACATATATGTTGTCTATAGCTTATATGTGGTATATTGCTTATATATATTGTCTAAAGCTTATAAATACTTTATGGCCTATATATATTGTTTATAGTTTATATACTCTATGTATGTTGTTATTAGATTTTTATGATAGCATATATATATATATATATATATATAGTATGCAGGTTAATTATGGTGTCTGCAGATTATATCTCCTATGCACAGCTGATATATATATATATATATATATATATACATATCGCCTATAGATTATGTTTTCTATCTGTAGCTTATATATGCTGTCTACAGGTTGTATTTGCTACCTTTAGCTTATATGTGCTGTCTACAGTTTATACTTGCTGTCCTTAGCTTATATGTGCTGTCTACAGATTATATTTGCTGTCCTTAGCTTATATGTGCTGTCTACAGATTATATCTCCTATCCTTAGCTTATATGTGCTGTCTACAGATTATATCTGCTATCCTTAGCTTATATGTGCTGTCTACAGATTATATCTGCTATTCTTAGCTTATATGTGCTGTCTACAGATTATATCTTCTGTCATTAGCTTATATGTGCTGTCTACAGATTATATATGCTGTCCTTAGCTTATATGTGCTGTCTACAGATTATATCTCCTGTCCTTAGCTTATATGTGCTGTCCTTAGCTTATATGTGTTGTCTACAGATTATATCTCCTATCCTTAGCTTATATGTGTTGTCTACAGATTATATCTCCTATCCTTAGCTTATATGTGTTGTCTACAGATTATATCTCCTATCCTTAGCTTATATGTGCTGTCTACAGATTATATCTCCTATCCTTAGCTTATATGTCTACAGATTATATCTCCTATCCTTAGCTTATATGTGTTGTCTACAGATTATATCTCCTATCCTTAGCTTATATGTGCTGTCTACAGATTATATCTCCTATCCTTAGCTTATATGTGTTGTCTACAGATTATATCTCCTATCCTTAGCTTATATGTGCTGTCTACAGATTATATCTCCTATCCTTAGCTTATATGTGTTGTCTACAGATTATATCTCCTATCCTTAGCTTATATGTGCTGTCTACAGATTATATCTCCTATCCTTAGCTTATATGTGCTGTCTACAGATTATATCTGCTATCCTTAGCTTATATGTGCTGTCTACAGATTATATCTGCTATCCTTAGCTTATATGTGCTGTCTACAGATTATATCTCCTATCCTTAGCTTATATGTTGTCTACAGATTATATCTCCTATCCTTAGCTTATATGTGTTGTCTGCAGATTATATCTCCTATCCTTAGCTTATATGTGCTGTCTACAGATTATATCTCCTATCCTTAGCTTATATGTGTTGTCTACAGATTATATCTCCTATCCTTAGCTTATATGTGCTGTCTACAGATTATATCTCCTATCCTTAGCTTATATGTGCTGTCTACAGATTATATCTGCTATCCTTAGCTTATATGTGCTGTCTACAGATTATATCTGCTATCCTTAGCTTATATGTGCTGTCTACAGATTATATCTGCTATCCTTAGCTTATATGTGCTGTCTACAGATTATATCTCATATCCTTAGCTTATATGTGCTATCTACAGATTATATCTCCTATCCTTAGCTTATATGTGCTGTCCTTAGCTTATATGTGCTGTCTATGGGTGAATGCAGAAGAACGAAGAGGACGGTGAATAGTTTACCCCGGGTGGACATGACATCATGAGATGAACACATGAAGACATCTCAAACATTGCCTCAGGGACGGGGTGACATTTTTTGTTTGTTTTGTTTTGTTTTTCCCTTGAAAGATCTGCCTCCGGGGCTGCGGTTTGGAGTGCTAGTATCTCCCCACGACCCACAATGCCCGCTTTGTGACTTCGGCCCCGGACCAGTTTCCGGTGTTAGAAAACCTCATCAGTGAGAACTTCCCAGAAGTGGATGGATGGCGCAGGACCTGGCGACTGGAGACAATGGCCCTGATAAGCCTTCTAGATTAGAAAGTCAAGACGCTGCGTGTTCTTTCAGAAAATTTCAGGCCCCGGATCAAGTTTTCGTTCAAAATTTTGTGTCAAAAAACAAGAAAAAAGCTTTGGGGGTTGCTTAATTCTTGTAAGCTTTTGTTACGTAACAGGATAAGAAAGGATAATGTTATGAGAGTTAGCCGTGATAAGTGTGTGTAAGGGAGAGGAAGACAGAAGCGGCGGTAATATCTAAAAAGAACGCCAAAGTGCTACATCCTTTCAAAGGAGGAAGACACTAAATTAATTCAGTTATCTGGGAATAACAAAGAACTTAATATGTGCCTCTTAGGCATAACAGGATTGCCTTTACCTTTTACTTTTTTAATATTGAAGAAGGCTGGCGAGTAAAGAGGATTAAAGAGAGAAAACTTAAATATTTTGGACACATTAAACGTCATGATAATCTAGAGAAGATCGCCGTGGAAGGGTACGTAATGGGAAAAAGAAAGAGAGGAAGACTAAGGCGAAGATGGCTGCAAGACATCGTTGAGGATCTGCAAATGGATGCATCAGCAGCAGGCCATCTTGCTCACAACTGAGAGGCCTACAGGAGAGCTGTTAGGGAGGCAAAGTTCCGCAAGGGACATGCAAATGACTGAATGAATGAGAATAACAATAACAGCTGATTGTATGTTCACAAATGAAATGAAATCACGAATAGTTAAGGCAGAAGCAGTTATTTTATGACATGAAAAATATAGTAATAAATAAGAAAATGTCCCTAAAAGTGAGGGAAAGATTCATTCATTCATTCATTTGCATGTCCTTTGCGGAACTTTCCCTCCCAAAAGCACTCATATATATATATATATATATATATATATATCCTATATAGCAATATAGCACTGCTATATAGTCAATATTGTTATATGGTTGAGAAACTTGGATAGTTAACAAAAAGATGACAAAGAAACCGGAAGCAACAGAGATGTGGTTTTGGAGAAAGATGTAACAAATGCCCTGGACAGACATATCATCATCATCATCATGTGCCGTGCTTCGATGTTTGCTATTATGGTTCTCCAGAGTACACGATCCTTCGTGCAGGCTATCAGCTCAGTTAGTGATCTCCTCTCACACCATCTCGTCAGACTGTCCAGTATCATTTCTCTTGGTCTTCCTCTTGATCTTCTTCCTTCTATTTTTCCTGTTGTTATAATATTTTCAATACCCCCTCTTCTCATTGCATGTCCTATGAAAGTACATTGTCTCTCTCTCTTATCTTTTCGACAAGGTTTTTTTTGTCTCTCCAGCTCTTATCATACATTCTTCATTAGTTATTTTTGCTGTCCAGGGGATTCGCAACATTCTTCTAATAAACCACATTTCTGCTGCTTCCAATGATTTTTGTGCAGACTTGCCTATTGTCCATGATTCACTTTCATATAACAAGATAGGTTCAATATAGCATTTTAGGACTCGTTTTTTAACATTCATTGATAAGGATGTGTTAGTTAATATGTTTCTCATTCTCTGAAATGCAGTCTTTGCTTGGCCTATTCTGTTCTTAATTTCTGTTCTGCATTTCCCATCAAAAGTTATTACTGCTCCAAGGTATTTGAATTTCTGCACCTGCTTTAGAATAGTTCCGTTTAATTTTATACTGCATGTTGGTGGATTCTGTTTCTTAGATATAACCATAGTCTCTGTCTTTTTGATATTCAAAGTAAGGCCTTTCTGTTCACTTTCTTTGGCGACTTTATCCAAGAGATTTTGCAGGTCTTGTTCTCAGCTATCAGTACTGTGTCGTCAGCATACCGAAGGTTGTTAATATTGTATCCTTTTATACCTAGTTCTCCAATAATCGTTCTTAGAATATTCTCGCTGTACAGAGAAAACAGGTCTGGAGATAGTACACATCCTTGTCGCACTTCCTGTTTTATTGAATGATATTTTCTAGCTTTATTTTCAACTCGAAATATTCTTAATTTGGGGAGTATCATTTACATAGACAAAGTGTAGAGTGAAGACAAAATCTGTCATTTGTTAATACAGGAACAAGATCATCTCAGTCAGTCAGTCATTTGCATGTCCCTTGCGGAACTTTGCCTCTCTAGCAGCTCTCCTTTAGGCCTCTCGGTTGTGAGCAAGATGCCCTGCTGCTGATGCATCCAATTGCAGATTATCAACGATGTCTTGCAGCCATCTTCGCCTTGGTCTCCTTCTTTTTCTTGTTTCCTATTATGTACCCTTCCAAGACGGTCTTCTCTAAACTCTCAATAAGTTTAATGTGTCCAAAATATTTAAGTTTTCTCTCTTTAATCCTCTTTACTTGCCAGCCTTCTTCAATATTAAGTTCTTGTAGTATGGATATATTTGTTCTTTTTTGGGGTTTTTTTATATATATTTGAAGAACTCTTCTGTAGCATTTACATTCAAAGGCATTTATGTGTTTCTCAGCTGTTTTGTTAAGTGTCCATGTCTCACGGGCATACGTTGCGGTGGGAAAGAGATGTTAAGACTAAATCTGTCAGTTGTCAGTAGATAAAGACAATGTGCTGTTTTTCAATAGAAATTTTTAAAAGCCTGTCATACTGTAATAGACAAAATAAACAAAATATTGTATTTGTATGACAAAATCTGTCATCTGTCAATAGATAGAATCTGTATTCTGGTATGACAAAGTATGTCATTTGTCTATCTATAGGCAAAATCTGTTTTATGTAAATAGATAGACAAAATCTGTCATGTGTAAATAGATAAACAAAATCTGTTATAGATAGATAGATAGATAGATAGATAGATAGATAGATAGATAGATAGATAGATAGATAGATAGATAGATAGATAGATAGATAGATAGATAGATAGATAGACAGACAAAATCTGTTATTTGTCATGATACAATCTGTCATATATTAAAAGATATACAAAATCTGTCATATATTAAAAGATACACAAAGTCTGACATTTATTAATAGATAAACAAAATCTGTCATTTGTTAGTAGACAGACAAAAATCTAAATTATCTGTCAGTATGAAAGATGCTTGTAGCGATGACTGTAGTAAAACCGATAATACTAGAAGAAGATCAGATGGAGGTGTGTTATGACGTTTACCATGGAAGGATATAAAAAAGAAATGATAGACAGTGCAGTTAAAAGAGCGCTATGGTCCAGTGTGGTGGCACCCTAGTTTTTCACATTGAGGACCACTTTTCGAAATACATATAAGTAGCAGACCACGGGCTTGTGTGTAATGTCGCAATACTGAAAACAGTGCAGCAAAAACAAACCAATATTTCGGCACAACGGTTTATAGAGGTAGGTTTCGAAATGAGAGCACGAGGATGAAGAAAATGTCGAGAGTATAGTTTTTTAATTCGCTGACGGTAAAAATAGAATGTTATTGTTCATGTCTTTCTTTTTTTTTGCCTGAGTATATGAGCAAAGATACTGTTAGCAGCCAATGCTATGAAGATGATGGTACACATTGTTAACAGCCGATGTTGTGAAGATGATGGTACACATTGTTAACAGCCGATGTTGTGAAGATGATGGTACACATTGTTAGCAGCCGATGTTGTGAAGATGATGGTATACATTGTTAGCAGCCGATGTTGTGAAGATGATGGTATACATTGTTAGCAGCCGATGCTGTGAAGATGATGGTACACATTGTTAGCAGCCGATGTTGTGAAGATGATGTTATACGTGTATGATATTGAAACGGGAATCGGCTACAACATTTGACAAAGCAGCAATGGACTAAGAAAAAAGTACTAGCTACTGAGTAGACTCCACTACCATAGGGACCACTGTGAGCTCTAGTCCGATAGCCACACTGAGTGAGTTACTAAATGCAGGGTCTTGATCAGTTCTAGCTTGCTGGCCCTCATAACCGTGGAACCTCACAAGCACAGTTATCTTTGCTCTCTAAAAAAATCATTATCTTGAATAGTGGAACAAAAAAAGCTGAGATCAATTAGTTCAAGATTTCATTCAGTGATCGATGAGTATGATCGATATCTTTAAATGTTATTTGTCACTTACAGGGAGGGAAAGGGTGGCCCCCAGGAAACGAACTGTGGGTCCCGTGGATATCACTGAGATGTTAAACACCGCGCTCACTGAAGCAGGCAATCTGGCTCGAGAACTACAGTTTTATTCAGAAAGAAGTTCACTACACAGTTTTACTTCACTGTAACTAACAATACAAGTTATACTGTTTGTTATCTTTTACTGATATACATAGTTGTTTATGGTATTGCTATCCATATCTCACCATCTGGATCACATAATTCAACTGTAAAGTAAACTGAACCAAATGTTACCTATGGAACAAAGCTACTGAGCTATTAATCAGCCTAAAATTATCTATAGATCAAAGCTACCGAGCTGTTACTCAATCAAAAATTATCTATAGAACAAAGATTCTGAGCTATATTGCTGAACCAAAATTATCTATAGAATAAACATGCCGAGCTATATTGCTGAACCAAAATTATCTATAGAATAAAGATACTGAGTTATATTGCTAAACCAAAATTATCTATAGAATAAAGATGCTGAGCTATATTGTTGAACCAAAATTATCTATAGAACAAAGATGCTGAGCTATATTGCTGAACCAAAATTAACTATAGAACAAAAATACTGAGCTATATTGCTGAACAAAATTATCTATAGAACACAGATGCTGAGCTATATTGCTGAACCAAAATTATCTATAGAATAAAGATGCTGAGCCATATTGCTGAATCAAAATTATCTATAGAACAAAGATACTGAGCTACATTGCTGAACCAAAATTATCTATAGAACAAAGATACTAAGATATATTGTTGAACCAAAATTATCTATAGAACAAAGATACTGAGCTATATTGCTAAACCAAAATTATCTATAGAACAAAGATACTGAGCTATATTGCTGCCCCAAATTATCTATAGAACAAAGATACTGAGCTATATTTCTGAACCAAAATTATCTATAGAATAAAGATACTGAGCCATATTGCTGAACCAAAATTATCTATAGAACAAAGATACTGAGCCATAGTGCTGAACCAAAATTATCTATAGAACAAAGATACTGAGCTATATTGCTGAACCAATATTATCTATAGAACAAAGATACTGAGCTATATTGCTGAACCAAAATTATCTATAGAACAAAGATACTGAGCTATATTGCTGAACCAAAATTATCTATAGAATTAAGATGCTAGACTATTAGCTGGCCAAAACTTTTATTTAGCACAAAGATACTGAGGTATTATTGAACCAAAAATTATCTACAGAACAAAGTTATTGAGCTATTTACTGAACTAAAATTTGCCTATAGAGCAAAAGCTGCTGAGCTGTTACTTCACCAAATGTTAATAGTAAAATAAATTGTGGCAAAATGTTAAAGACAGATAACATACTATTTATAACACTTAGCAAGAATACAATTATGTTTGTTACGTATAACAAGTATAGTTTACTGTATAACATATGCAAATGGCGATTATAGCGCGAGAGTCAAAAGTTATAGTAACGTAGACTTGATTATTTGTTACTTACAATGTAGACTTGATTATTTGACCTTTACAGTACAGACGACTACATTTTATTTACGAGGTAAACTTGCTTTCTTGTAATTTAGTTAGACTTGACTGGTTTTTTTTTCCTCTGAAATAAAAATTTGAACCATATTTTAGCATAGACTTGACCTACGTTATTACAACCATTACCTGTAATACAGAAACTTATTACAACCATTACCTGTAATACAGAAACTGTTGTACCATATGTTTACAAACTACAACTTTATTTTCTATGTATTTACTCCATTTTTTTCATTACAGAACATTTGTTCTCGTGCAAAATTTGAGACAGAACAATCATTGTCATTGGTTCTACTTCTAAGTTCTACTTTTGAAATATAATTATACGTATTGTTTTATATGGTATATTCGTCACATATTTTTCATATGCGGCATTTTTACAGATAAAAAGACCAGCCATCACGTATGGATCAGAAACGTGGAGTACAACAAAGAAAGATGAATAACAATTGCAGATCTTTGAGAACAAGATCCTAAGAAGAATCTTTGGGGGCGATAAAGGATGCCAACAGTGGAGAATGGAGAGCTAGAAAGAACACTGAACTGAACAGCTTATTCAGATCCCAAAGAATTATAACTGTCTTGAAATTGAACAGATTATGTTGGTTGGGCCATGTATAAAGAATGGAAGAGAATAGAGAAATAAAAATGATATATGTACAAGAGATGAGAGAAACATGACCAAGGGGTAGACCAAGACAGAGTTGGAAAGACAACAGAAAAGAAAGGAAACTGGCATCACCAAATGGAGAGAGAAAATTAGGAGTATAGAGAGAAATGGAGACGAACTTTATCTGCAGCAATGAGCCCTACTGAATCGAAAAGCTGAAGAAGAAAAGAAAGAGAGAGAGAGAGAGAGAGAGAGAGAGAGAGAGAGAGAGAAAACGAACATACTTTTTTTTCAAAAGGTTAAGAATTGGGCACGCAGGCCCGTCTAACATTCTGCCCTTCCTCATACAGCTTTCACTCAGTCACAGTCATTCAGCTTTTATTAATGAGCATTAATAATCATGAACACACACACACACACAGAGTATTGTTACAGTGGTGTTTTATATCTAGTATTTGTTAAAGTGATATACGAGTATATATACAAAAAGTAAAAGAACTAAAAAATCTGTGGAGAGGAACAGATAGAACTACAAAAATAAGATTTTTAAAGGCATGCATCTTTCCCATCACAACATATGCCTGTGAGACCTGGACACTTAACAAAACAGCTGAGAAACACATAAACGCCTTTGAATGTAAATGCTACAGAAGACGTCTTCAAATATCATGGACACAAAAAGGAATAAATATATCCATAAATAAAGAAATAAGACGCAAATGCAGAAAAGCAAAGGAAGTGTAGTTAAATGAACAGTGCAGACAAATAGAGAACTCTCATAAATAAAGAAAGCAAAAACATACACAAACGAATTAGTGAACTCACAGGCAGGAAGATAAAACATATCACAGGATACCTGAAATCAAAAGAAGGTAAAATGTTAATGGGAAAAGAAGACATTGTGGACAGGTGGATAGAGTACATCGGTGAGCTATATGGAGGAGAAAGACAAGAATTAACACCAGATACTGAAAACTGTGATGGACCACCAATACTTGAAGATGAAATCATAGATGCCATCAAACACATGAAGAAAGGAAAAGCGACGTAGCCTGATAATATAACAGTAGAAGAAACAGAGGCGCTAGAGGAGATAGGAATAAAAAATAATAACAAAGTTACTGAATAACATTTACAACAGTGGCTATATGCCCAGTGACTAGCTTAAATCCACGTTTATAGCACTACCAAAGAAAGCAGGTACAAAGGAATGTGATGACCACCGGACTATCAGCCTCTCACGTCACATAACGAAGCTACTTCCGAGAATCATTATGAGAAGAATAATGAAAAAGATAAAAATGGAAATAGCAGATGAACAGTTTGAATTTGTTGAAGAAAAGGGAACACACAATGCCATTTATGCTTTACGAACATTAACAGAAAGAGCTTTAGAAGTACAGAAAGATCTCTACTTATGCTTCATTGATTACACCAAGGCATTCGACAAGGTCAAACATAATGAAATTATTAAAATACTTGAAAACATCAATACAGACGGCAAAGACCTGAGGATTGTAAAACATCTATATTGGCAGCAAGAAGCAGAAATTCGAGTTGAAAATAGAACTGGAAAATATCAACCTATAAAACAAGGGGTGCGACAAAATTATCGCATCTGTACAGCGAGAATATTCTAAGAACGATCATCACAGAACCAGGCATGTAAATTGGAGGATACAATATTAACAACCTTCGGACAGCTTGTGTCTTCACTCCACACTTTGTCTATGTAAATGATACCCCCCAAATTAAGAATATTTCGAGTTGAAAATAAAACCAGAAAATATCAACCTACAAAACAAGGGGTGCGTCAAGGATGTGTACTATCTCCAAACCTGTTTTCTTTCCACAGCGAGAATATTCTAAGAACGATCGTTACAGAACCAGGTATAAAAGTAGGAGGATACAATATTAACAACCTTCGGTATGCTGACGACACAGTTCTGATAGCTGAGAATCAACAAGACTTGCAAAATCTCTTGGATAAAGTCGCCAAAGAAAGTGAACAGAAAGGCCGTACTTTGAACATCAAAAAGACAGAGACTAAGGTTATATCTAAGAAATAGAATCCACCAACATGCAGTATAAAATTAAACGGAACTATTCTAAAGCAGGTGCAGAAATTCAAATACCTTGGAGCAGTAATAACTTCTGATGGGAAATGCAGAACAGAAATTAGGAACAGAATAGGCCAAGCAAAGACTGCATTTCAGAGAATGAGAAACATATTATTCAACACATCCTTATCAATGAATGTTAGAAAACGAGTCCTAAAATGCTATATTGAACCAATCTTGTTATATGGAAGTGAATCATGGACAATAGGCAAGTCTGCACAAAAATCACTGGAAGCAGCAGAAATGTAGTTTATTAGAAGAATGTTGCGAATCCTCTGGACAGCAAAAATAACTAATGAAGAATGTATGAGAAGAGCTGTAGAGAGAAAAAAACCTTATCAAAAAAATAAGAGAGAGAGACAATGTACTTTCATAGAACATGCAATGGGAAGAGGGGGCATTGAAAATATTATAACAACAGGAAAAATAGAAGGAAGAAGATCAAGAGGAAGACCAAGAGAAATGATACTGGACAGTCTGACGGGATGGTGTGAGAGGAGATCACCAACTGAGCTGATGGCCTGCAATGAAGGATCGTGTACTCTGGAGAAGCATAATAGCCAACGCCAGTCGGCACGGCACCTGATGATGATATATCCATACTACAAGAACTTAATATTGAAGAAGGCTGGCTAGTAAAGAGGATTAAACAAAGGAAACTTAAATATTTTTGACACATTAAACGTCGCGGAAATTTAAAGAAGACCATCTTGGAAAGGTACATAATAGGAAAAAGAAAGAGAGGAAGACCAAGGCGAAGATGGCTGCAAGATATCGTTGATAATCTGCAAATGGATGCATCAGCAAGCAGGCCATCTTGTTTACAACCGAGAGGCCTACATGAGAGCTGTTAGGGAGGCAAAGTTATGAAGGGACATGCAAATGACTTATATGTATGTATATATATATATATATATATATATATCACTGGTCTGGTCTCTCATGGTGAAGGTCGGGGGTTCGAATCCGGCCGGCGGCACCCCAGTCACCCAACTGTAGAAATGGGTACCCGACTACTTCTGGAGTTGAGAAAGGAAAAGGCAACCAGGCATGATACTGACCATATCACCCTCTAGTGTGCTGACAGGTCAAGGAAAATATGGGCACTAACACCATATCCCTATGTGCCTCTAAGGCATGACAGGGTTACCTTTACTACTTTTACTATATATATATATATGTTTGCAGTTAATGTTTGGTCGTCATTTTTTTATGTGAAGTATTTTTAAAATTATATCTGTTTGAGATAAAAGATGCCATCTATTCGGCTTCAAAACTAACATTTGATGAGAACTTTTTTATTTACGTATAAATTTAGTCAAACTTGTTACGAAGATAACCATATAAAATCTATGAACATTTCCTCGTAGGCTGATATCACATTTGAACTTTGTCGTGTACAATTTGAGGTAGGCTGCAGTGTGTGTATTTTAGACTAAAAAGCAATAAAAGGCGTTTACTTACCTGTTCGAAGTTACCTGTGAAAACACTGTGATGTAGTTCGCAGACGGATATAAACAATATTTACAACCAGGGACGAAGCGACCAGGCGAAGATAAACATTATATCATTTCCCTGTGTTGATACTCTTCGTAAAGCCCGACTCAACAACTTGAGTATCAAATTGGTTCGATTTCTTCTGGCTTGAGAAAGCGGTTACGATATCCACAGAGCGAGAAACTGGCCTTTGAGTGTATGGAGATATTCGTGGTTTTGTGTGTGGGTATTTTGAACCGAGTACAGCGCTCGATTCTCCCACGCTGTACAACTCGTCTGCCCTCCTCGATACTGCGGTCTTGGAGACGAGGATCGAGAGTTACGAGGAAACCGCTGCGAGATATTCTTGACTTCGCATGTGGAGGAAGGGAGGTAACTACAGGCCCGGGTTGATGGAGGAGTGGAGGAGCGTGTAGAAAAGCTCAAGTTTTATCTGGCATCAATTACTCTCAGGGGCCAGTTGATGCTACTATAGAATCCTGTTTGCTGTAGTAGGTTTTTGCCTGTGATCTGGGCGGCATTAAGTTCCATCGCAAAGGGGGGTGGTGTGGGGGAGGGGGTGGAGGTCTATCCGTCCCTGTCATTGCTGTGCTCTATAAGATACAAACCCTTATCTCAGAGGTGTTGATACACACGCCTGGAGCTGGACAGTAAGTGGGTTAACGTGGTGCAAAGACTTGACCTTAAAAAAGTTTCGAACAAAAAGGAGATGTGGGTGGGGGAGGGGGAGGGGGCGACCTCGAATTCTCCACCGTCAGACACGCTGATGGATACTAGGTGTAAGGATTGTCGTTTGTCTTCTCTTGCGGTCTTCCTCTGCCTCTGTTGTTATTTATCATTTATCATTGCTGTGATGATTTTCATACATTCTCTTTTCTTGCTGTAAAACTTGGTTTTTCGTCTTATATTTTCGTGTTTTAAGAAGTTCAGCAAAAGCCGCAGCCGTGAGTACTGAAGCTGCAGCTGTGTTTCTTGTTTTATATTATCAGTAGCAGTTTCAGTTGTTTTAATCTTATTCTTCTGAAACGCTCGTCCTCAAAATGGCGTTGGTTCCGCTGTGTAGCAGCTTTGCGTCTTTCGAGCCAAAACATCCGACTTCGGCTTCACTTACTTTTAGGATAAGTCTCGAATTTTAACTTCCATCTCGAGTCACTAGGCCAGGCTAATGTCTGTTTCCAGGGGGTACTACTGGAATTTCTTCTTCTTCTTCTTCTTCTTCTGCTTCTTCTTCTTCTTCTTCTTCTTCTGCTTCTGCTTCTTCTTCTTCTTCTTCTTTAATCCATACAGCTAGGAACTGGAACTGCTGATGCGGTGAAGACGTTGAGACACGGCATCGTGTCGGATTGGGAGCGGGTTACGGCATCCCTGTGTGGAGCTAAAAAAGCAGGTGGGCGTGTGCAAGACTTCTTTAGCAGAATCCACCATCATGCGGGACTATGGAGATCCCTGCCTCGATGGCCTGATACTTGGGGTACCAACGGAGAAGTGCTGCAGCGTCTTCTGACACTTAAATAGTGTCAGTTGGTTTCCTTCATGTTTGGTTTATTTAGCTTATACAAGATCCACCATCCCTGTTTTCAAACTTTTTTTTTTGTAACAAACTTCTGAACATTCACACAAACACACTAACTCACACATTCACAAAGTTTAACACAAGTCCTTTCTTGAAACTGCTAAACTTTTCCATCTACCCCAAAATTCCCAAGAAATCTGCGAGTGTTTAAAGGGAGGTAATAAAAAAAAATATATCGGCGTAACTTGGCACCTGAAATGGAGAAACGATTACAAATGATTTAAAAGTTGCATTACAGGTTGTTATGAATCTTAATATTTGTGTATATAACTGTAACACCAGATGTTACTCCTTTTATGGGTGTAACAAAAATAAGCACATGGAGCTTTCATACTGTATGAATTAGCTTCGGTTTCTTTTTGATTTTCTTGAAAGTATATGCTTGTTTTCTTCAGCTGTGGCAGCCATTTTCTTGTGGAAAAGAAATGGTTTCGGATCGGGAGTGTGTTACAGATGAGTGTTTTAAGGCCCAGCAAAAGAAAGGTTTCTCGACAACCTGCCCCCGCCATGGATGATCGCCTCGGACTTCCTGCCATCCTAGCTCTGCTGAAGTAGAACGGAAGTCTGATGCTAGAATCAACTAGGGAGATAGCTAGTTCCAGTTCTGTGGTCTTAACTCTTTCACTTTTAATTTCCAGACTCTGCCAGAATAAATTTCCATGTGAAATTTTGGTGGACACAAATTGGATGGAAGTCACTCTATAATTTTAAGAATGTGCTAAGAATATTTGAAGAACATGGCAAAATGAAACAATGCGCATTATCTTGTGTAGCGATGAGATACCTCCTTGATCTCCCAACCATGATTCAAAGGATCAAGATATGGAGAGCACGTGTATACCTCAAGATAAGCCCAGAAAAGGAGCCCTCATTGCACCAAGTGCTCCTAAAAGAGAAGGGTGACAGGCTAAGAAGTCGGCAAATCATGGATAAGTCATAAAGAAGACGTCATCAAGCAAGTCTGTGAACATAACAACATCAACCCCCGGGGAGAAGAATGGGCACCTGTGCCTTCAGTATCCAGGGGCAGCTTCTCTAGTATTGTCAGGTTTGACAGGGGAAGCTGGGACCAGAGTCCACTTGCTGTGAATGCTCAGTTCAACCAGTGAAAACTCCATTGAGGCGGATGTTGTTGTTTACACAGATGGCTCTGTTGTACGATATCAAAGGAGTGCATGGGCATTCACAGCACGCTCCGAGGAGTAGAACAACCCAGGAAGCCAGCGGTGCCTTGGCTGTTACCACAAGCAGCATGACGATGGAGATGATGGCAGTGACGAAAGCATTCGTCTGGACGGAGTCACAGGACTGTGCCCTGGTCTGCATGAGCACAGTCCAGAAGGATGAGGCAGGTTGTGTACGCTGGCAGTTGTGTGAGTCACTGGCAAGATCAATGATCTGCAAATACACCCTCATATATATCCCTGGGCATGCAGCATGAAAGGGCTGATAGGTTGGCTGGCTCTGCCATCATCGCAGATGGACAACCGCTGGATCGGTAAAGTAAGAGAACAAATTTTGTAGGATTAGACCTCCAAAAAATCGTAGACAAAACACTTTAGTGAGACGTGAGGGAAAGAAAAAAATCACAAGAGAATTACCTGGGATTCGAACACGGACTCCGGTTGGACGACCAGCCATCTAGCCACGAGAGAACAGCGTCCAACCGGAGTCCGTGTTCGAATCCCAGGTAATTCTCTTGTGATTTTTCTTTCTCTCACGTCTCACTAAAGTGCTTTGTCTACGATTTTTTCGGGGTCTAATCCTACAATATTTGTTCTCTTACTTTACCGTACCACAGCCTCGTAGTTTCCTATTTATAAAAAAGTGTTCCTTAAAACCGCTGGATTGAGGCTGATATTGTTAATGCACTCAGAGAGACAGGCAGAGTGGAGGACTTCCAGGGCAGCGAATCCACATCGATGCTTAGACTGAGAGAGCTGGCAGTAGCAGTCTGGCGCGGCTAGAGACGAGGGACATACTGGACGCACAAGAGGACTTGTCAGCCGTAGGACACTGATGAACATGTTGAAGGGAGGACCTGAGCACCTATGGACACGTCCGGAGTACAATGATGATAATCCAGACCATAAGCCATAAACATAAGAATATGGTTTGTGGTAGAAATGTGCTGCTTTTAATTTTAAAGTTAGATAGAGGTGTATGGTGCAGATTTACAGAGTGGCAGAGGGAGTGACTAAAGTGAGAAAAAACGAATAGAAAGTATGAGAATGTATAAATGAAAAACATACAACACCCGATATTTCGGCGCGAGCCTTTTTCGAGGTTTACATGCACAAACGAGACAAAAACAAATAACTAAACGAAGAACTTATCTTAATATGGCCTCCTCCAGAACTAGGAGTCGCCATCCCTTTTATCTGCTTTTCATTTATCGTACTAAGCGTTAATTATCGCATAGGAGTGCAAGATCTACCAACACTGCCAGTGATGTTTCGGAGTCAAAGAGTCAATAACGGCACTGCTCATTTATTACAGTGGTTCTCAACATTTTTCAGACTGCTACTTTCTTGTCTCCAAAACCAGAACCCTAGCCAGCGATGGATTAACCATAACCCAGGTCTTCAGGCTACACTTTAAAAAAGAGGGGAACTTCCAAAAGATACCATTTATCTCTTGATATAAAATTCATAAAATATTCGCACTTTTCTCATGATGTTTAGGCCCCCTGCTCTCCCGGGCCCCTAGACTTCAAAGCAATCCGTCAGTGTTCTTCGTGCCCCTGAAATAATTTTTTCCCTCGGTCGTGACGTCCCTTACCGCTACATATTTCATCAAGGCCCCCTGGATTTTTCCTGTTTGAGAACTACTGATGAAACACAATCATCTTTACAGACTACCCAACAATGGACAAAGAAATATCGCGCCGAACAAAACTGAGAACGCGAGTAATTCAATTAATGGATTCCTTCCCCTTTTATGGCGATCTTCAGGCGGTCCAAGTATTGCACTGAAAGTCTGACACAGCCAATCAGGTCCTGCACAGGAATGAGACCGACCCCCCCCCCCCCCAAGGTTCTCTCAGCCCAGCGGGATTCTGGGATACATAAAGACCATAGATATTAGATCTATGGGCTTAACAAGAGATCTATGATTAGAAAAATGTCCGTTGACAGACAAGCGGTGACTGGAAGAAAGGAGACACATTCTTCATGATCTGCTATTAGTATCGGCAGCCACAACAGCCAGGGTATGGCAGCAATTTTATCTTGCCACGAACTAGAAGAACAGCGATCAAACAAAGTATCACAGAGACAAATCGGGTTGTACTAATGTGTGTGTGTGTGTGTGTGTGTGTGTGTGTGCGCGCGCGCGCGCTAAGATACGGCCAGAAATTGCTGAGAGAAATATATTTATACAGCAGATGCAGAAGTTTCCTCTCGAAGAATTCTTTACTGTGGTCGATGTAACTCATTATTTCACTACAATGTACCCCATTCATTCTTTCACTACAATTTAAATCACTGTTTCACTAAAATGTAACTCATAATTTCACTACGCTGTAAATCATTATTTTACTACAATCATCATCATCATCATGTACCGTGCCGACTGGCGTTGGCTATTATGCTTCTCCAGAGTACACGACCCTTCATGCAGGCCATCAGCTCAGTTGGTGATCTCCTCTCACACCATCCCGTCAGACTGTCCAGTATCATTTCTCTTGGTCTTCCTCTTGATCTTCTTCCTTCTATTTTTCCTGTTGTTATAATATTTTCAGTGCCTCCTCTTCTCATTGCATGTCCTATGAAAGTACATTGTCTCTCTCTTATCTTTTTGACAAGGTTTTTTTTGGTCTCTCCAGCTCTTCTCATACATTCTTCATTAGTTATTTTTGCTGTCCAGGGGATTCGCAACATTCATCTAATAAACCACATTTACTACAATGTAAATCATTATTTCACTGCAGTGTATCATTTTATTTCACTATAGTGTATCTCATTATTTCACTATAGTTGTCTCATTATTTCACTAAAAATTTCACTACAATGTAACTCGTTATTTCACTACAATGTAACTCATTATTTCTGTACGTGTAACTCATTATTTCACTACAGTGTAACTCACTATTTCACTACAGTGCATCTCATTATTTCACTATAGTTATCCCATTATTTCACTACAAATTTCACTACAATGTAACTCGTTGTTTCAGTACAATGTAACTTGTTATTTCACTACAATGTAACTCATTATTTCTGTACGTGTAACTCATTATTTCACTACGGTGTAACTCATTATTTCACTACATGTTCGCCCTAATGAACATAGATCCGCCATTTTCTCTTCTTTTTCTTCTTCTTCTTCTGCTTCTTCTTCTTCTGCTTCTTCTTCTTCTTCTTCATACACGTCCATCAGTTTAGCCACAAGATGACGGTCTAGAACTGGCCTGTTTTTTTCTACCTTTGAGAGAGCATCTATGCAACTATTTTTTTAAAGCCTTAAAGACTGAACTGACTCATTGATTGATTGATTGATTGATTAGCAGACTGACGGAAGAGGTGATTTTTTTTCACTCTTTCTTCCAAGTGCATCATGCCGTTACACACATAGTGCAAAAACGAAAAAGTAGAAGGTAAGACCGAAATCATCATCATTAAGCAGTATTCTGTGCGGGCTCCATTACTTATTGAAGATGGACGCTGTGTACCTCCTTATAGGGCTACATTACGACTGTCTGTGTTCGCGTTCATCAGTGTCTACTGAGTATGTACTTGACCAACTGTCTGGAACTTGAAGGTATGTATGTACTTGACCAACTGTCTGGAACTTGAAGGTATGTATGTACTTGACCAACTGTCTGGAACTTGAAGGTATGTATGTAATTGACCAACTGTCTGGAACTTGAAGGTATGTATTTGAACATCTGTCTAGAATTTGAAGGTATGTACTTTACCAACTGTCTGGAACTCTAAGGTATGTATTTGACCAACTGTCTGAACTTGAAGGTATATACTAGATCAACTGTCTCGAATTTGAAGGTATGTACTTGACCAACTGTCTGGAACTTAAAGGTATGTACTTGACCAACTGTCTGGAACTTAAAGGTATGTACTTGACCAACTGTCTGGAACTTAAAGGCATGTACTTGACCAACTGTCTGGAACTTAAAGGTATGTACTTGATCAACTGTCTGGAATTTGAATGTATGTAATTGACCAAATGTCTGAAACTTGATTGTATGTACTTCACAAACTGTATGAAACCTGATTGTATGTACTTGACGAACTGTATGAAACCTGATTGTATATACTTGATCAACTGTGTGGAACTTGAATGTATGTAACTGATCAACTGTCTGGAACCTAAAGGTATGTAATGTACGTGACCAACTATCTGAAACCTGATTGTATGTTCTTGACCTACTGTATGAAACCTGATTGTATTTACTTGATGAACTGTGTGAAACCTGATTGTATGTACTTGACGAACTGTATGAAACCTGATTGTGTGTACTTGGTGAACTGTCTAAAACCTGAAGATATGTACTTGGTGAACTGTCTAGAACCTGAAGATATGTACTTGGTTAACTGTCTAGAACCTGAAGATATGTACTTAGTGAACTGTCTAGAACCTGAAGATATGTACTTGGTGAACTGTCTAGAGCCTGAAGATATGTACTTGGTGAACTGTCTAGAACCTGAAGATATGTACTTGGTGAACTGTCTAGAACCTGAAGATATGTACTTGGTGAACTGGATGGAACCTGAAGACAAAATTATTTATCTTATCCGATAAGGAAAAATGAAATGATTAAAAACTGTATAGAAAAATAAACCCAGCAGATCTGGAAATAACTAACTTCTAATATTTACCACCACAGGGAACTTTGACGAGCAAAAAAAAAAAACCCGCTGAAGATTGTGAAGACTATCCAATGAAGATTAGCCACGTCACAAGAACCTGATCTTTATTTTAACATGATTCGAAAATAATTGCAAGAAACGTCTGGAGAGAAACGACTTTCAACTGCCCCGGGATGTACATTAAGAAAATCATCGTCATTTTTTTTTTTTTTTGGTGGTTCCAAGTGGCGCTCTCTAGAGCTTTAGAAATCATTACAAATCAAAGTTCGTGACCCGGTCTTGGAGATTTTTCAATTATCTCGCAGTTATCAAAGCAGCGATTTTCAAACAATGAAAGACCGTGCCGAAAGTGGGTGAATGAAAGCTTTATTTCGTACATGAAAGTTTTTGGAAAGTTCCTTTGACTTGTGGAAGTATTCCTGCTTTGGAATTTAATTACATAATTTTCTTTCAAAATCACTTAGAGGCTGGGTTTTGGAAACAATTATTTAGCAAAAAAATAATTCGTGTAGTACCGGGGTACGGACATAGATGGCTGACACACTTCGACGCGACTTCCTGACCAGAAGGTGTTATATTTTGGTCACCGCCAGTGCTGGGACTTCTGTGTGTGTTTGTTTGTTGTTTGTTTGTTTGTTTGTTTGTTTTGATCAGGGTTATAGAATATCTGTAGTGCGATGGAGTCCGCACTGAAAAGGAGAAGATCTGAATAATTTCGGGCGCATCATATGTGGAATGATGATGATAACACCCTAAAATGGGAATGATGATAACACTCCAACATGGAATAATGATAACATTCTAACAGTGTTAAATGACACCGTCTGTTAATGCTGTCACAGGACCTGTTTGTAACTTAGGCCCCTTTATTGGTCCTGAAGCAGTGCTATCCGAGCAGGTAAATGCTGAAAGAACTTGGTAACCACAGGAAAACTTAAGAAGAAGAAGAAGAATTGCTTCAGTAATATATTACTGTTATTACAGTACAACAAAGTGAGAAAGAAAAGACCGGCCAGTAGTTTGGTGTATCTTGCTCTCATCCTTACAGACTTTCTGCTCGCCAGGACACAAAACGCTTCCTTCCTTCAGATTTGCCATGGGTAGATAACTCTTCATTCATTCATTCAAATGCCGTGCCGTGTGACGTAGGGGATCATTTCTCTCCACAATTCCCTGTCTTTAGACTTAATGAGATCCGCCGGTGACTTTCTTCCTAGCCACACTGACAGCCCATCCAGTAACTTCTCTCTCTCTCTCTCTCTCTCTCTCTCTGTCTTCCTCTGTCTCTTCTTCCCTCAATTTTTCCAGTTGCCACATTGTGTTCCAAATTTATTCTTCTCAGGAAATGTCCTACAAATCTTACTTATCTGCCTCTGATCTTTGCTGTAATTTGCTTTTCAACTCCAGCCTCTCTTAAGACTTCTTTGTTGGTTTTCTTAGCTGTCCATGGTACCTTCAACATCCTTCTTATGAACTACATTTCCATGGCCTCCATTTCTTGCTGTACTATCCTTTTCATGGACCATGCTTCGCATCCATAAAACAAAACTGGCTCGATGTAACATTTAAGTACTCGGAATCTTGTTTCCGTTGATACGGATCTGTTGCACAAGATGTTTCTCATTGTCTGGAATGCTGACTTGGCTTGATCCACGTTTTATTTCTATTTCGTTGTGACGAAGGTAAGGATGGGAAATGTCACAACGAAATTTAAAAAAAAAAAACGATAACTACATTTTTCTTTCCATAGCTACTCCGGAGGCGTGGACGTCGTCCTGTGTAGCCAATCAGCGGCCCACATGTAAATGCTTGCGTCAAGATTGACAAGCCACAGCCTACCAAGAGCCAGTCACACCTCATTGTTGGTACTAAGAGCCGGTCACACCTCATTGTTGGTACTAAGAGCCGGTCACACCTCATTGTTGGTACTAAGAGTCGGTCACACCTCATTGTTGGTACTAAGAGCCGGTAACATCTCCTTGTTGGTACTAAGAGCCGGTAACATCTCCTTGTTGGTACTAAAAGCCGGTAACATTTCCTTGTTGGTACTAAGAGCCGGTAACATCTCCTTGTTGGTACTAAAAGCCGGTAGCATCTCCTTGTTGGTACTAAGAGCCGGTAACATCTCCTTGTTGGTACTAAGAGCCGGTAACATCTCCTTGTTGGTACTAAAAGCTGGTAACATCTCCTTGTTGGTACTAAGAGCCGGTAACATCTCCTTGTTGGTACTAAGAGCCGGTAGCATCTCCTTGTTGGTACTAAGAGCCGGTAACATCTCCTTGTTGGTACTAAGAGCCGGTAACATCTCCTTGTTGGTACTAAGAGCCGGTAACATCTCCTTGTTGGTACTAAAAGCCGGCCACACCTCCTTGTTGGTACTAAGAGTCGGTCACCCCTCCTTGTTGGTACTAAGAGTCGGTCACCCCTCCTTGTTGGTACTAAGAGTCGGTCACCCCTCCTTGTTGGTACTAAGAGCCGGTAACATCTCCTTGTTGGTACTAAGAGTCGGTCACCCCTCCTTGTTGGTACTAAGAGCCGGTAGCATCTCCTTGTTGGTACTAAGAGCCGGTAACATCTCCTTGTTGGTACTAAGAGCCGGTAACATCTGATTGTTGGTACTAAGAGCCGGTAACATCTCCTTGTTGGTACTAAGAGCCGGTAACATCTCCTTGTTGGTACTAAGAGCCGGTAACATCTCCTTGTTGGTACTAAGAGCCGGTAACATCTCCTTGTTGGTACTAAGAGCCGGCCACACCTCCTTGTTGGTACTAAGAGTCGGTCACCCCTCCTTGTTGGTACTAAGAGCCGGTAGCATCTCCTTGTTGGTACTAAGAGCCGGTAACATCTCCTTGTTGGTACTAAGAGCCGGTAGCATCTCCTTGTTGGTACTAAGAGTCGGTCACCCCTCCTTGTTGGTACTAAGACCCGGTAGCATCTCCTTGTTGGTACTAAGAGCCGGTAGCATCTCCTTGTTGGTACTAAGAGCCGGTAACATCTCCTTGTTGGTACTAAGAGCCGGTAACATCTCCTTGTTGGTACTAAGAGCCGGTAACATCTCCTTGTTGGTACTAAAAGCCGGCCACACCTCCTTGTTGGTACTAAGAGCCGGTCACACCTCCTTGTTGGTACTAAGAGTCGGTCACCCCTCCTTGTTGGTACTAAGAGCCGGTCACCCCTCCTTGTTGGTACTAAGAGCCGGTAACATCTCCTTGTTGGTACTAAGAGTCGGTCACCCCTCCTTGTTGGTACTAAGAGCCGGTAGCATCTCCTTGTTGGTACTAAGAGCCGGTAACATCTCCTTGTTGGTACTAAGAGCCGGTAACATCTGATTGTTGGTACTAAGAGCCGGTAACATCTCCTTGTTGGTACTAAGAGCCGGTAACATCTCCTTGTTGGTACTAAGAGCCGGTAACATCTCCTTGTTGGTACTAAGAGCCGGTAACATCTCCTTGTTGGTACTAAAAGCCGGCCACACCTCCTTGTTGGTACTAAGAGTCGGTCACCCCTCCTTGTTGGTACTAAGAGCCGGTAGCATCTCCTTGTTGGTACTAAGAGCCGGTAACATCTCCTTGTTGGTACTAAAAGCCGGTAGCATCTCCTTGTTGGTACTAAGAGTCGGTCACCCCTCCTTGTTGGTACTAAGACCCGGTAGCATCTCCTTGTTGGTACTAAGAGCCGGTAACATCTCCTTGTTGGTACTAAGAGCCGGTAACATCTGATTGTTGGTACTAAGAGCCGGTAGCATCTCCTTGTTGGTACTAAGAACCAGTCACGCCTCCTTGTTGATACTGCCTGTAACTCGGACAGGCTAAACGAACAGTTCCAACTGCAATAGATGCTGAGGTCAAAACCCTAATTACCGAAAATACCAGAGAAGGCGAGGTTGTTATCTACACTGACAGATCGGTGCTTCGGGGAAAGAGATCTGCCGGGACATTTACAGTCAACTCAAATGGCAGGACAGTTAGAAACAAAAAAACCAGCAGTGCTTGTGTTGTAGCAACAGGCGGCCTCATAATGGATATCATGGCTGTGACAAACGTTCTTAGTCATCTCAAATCACGAGAGTATGTAAGGAAGAGAGTGAAGGGAATGAGGGACGTATAAGGAAAAGAGTGAGGGGAGTGAGGGACTTATAAGGAAGAGAGTGAAGGGAGTGAGGGACTTATAAGAAAAAGAGTGAGGGGAGTGAGGAACTTATAAGGAAGAAAGTGAAGGGAGTGAGGGACTTATAAGAAAAAGAGTGAGGGGAGTGAGGAACTTATAAGAAAAAGAGTGAGGGGAGTGAGGGACTTATAAGGAAGAGAGTGAAGGGAGTGAGGGACTTATAAGAAATAGAGTGAGGGGAGTGAGGAACTTATAAGGAAGAGAATGAAGGGAGTGAGGAACTTATAAGGAAGAGAGTGAGGGAAGTGAGGGACTTATAAGGAAGAGAGTGAGGGGAGTGAGGGACTTATAAGGAAGAGAGTGAGGGGAGTGAGGAACTTATAAGGAAGAGAGTGAGGGGGGTGAAGAACTTATAAGGAAGAGAGTGAGGGGAGTGATGAACATATAAGAAAGAGAGTGAGGGGGTGAGGAACGTATAAGGAAGAGATTGAGGGGAGTGAGGGACTTATAAGAGTGGTTATTAAGTAATTAAATTCTTCCAATGGTACAAACGTAGTGTGTTCCCCAGCGATAATTTTGAAGAGAATCTGACTACAACCATCCCCTGATTCGCGGACGCTTGTTAGCCAACAGTTCAATCCATAGATATCATGTCTCCTCTGCTTTCTCATCATCTATCATACCGAATACAAAACAAATATCTCAATGTGTAAAACAACTAACAAAGAAGTTTATTATGACGAAACTTCGAGACACTTATCATGAACACACATTACCAATAATGGTTCAGATCACATTCCACACATAAGGACCAATTCATTCATTCATTTGCACGTCCCTTGCGGAACTTTGCCTCCCTAACAGCTCTCCTGTAGGCCTCTCGGTTGTAAACAACATGGCCTGTTGCTGATGCATCCATTTGCAGATCATCAACGATGTCTTGCAGCCATCATCGCTTTGGCCTTCCTCTCTTTCTTTTTCCCATTATGTACCTTTCCAAGAAGGTCTTCTCTAGATTATCATGACGTTTAATGTGTCCAAAATATTTACGTTTTCTCTCTTTAATCCTCTTTACTAGCCAGCCTTCTTCAATATTAAGTTCTTGTAGTATGGATATATTTGTTCTTTTTTGTGTCCATGATATTTGAAGAACTCTTCTGTAGCATTTACATTCAAAGGCATTTATGTATTTCTCAGCTGTTTTGTTAAGTGTCCAGGTCTCACAGGCATATGTTGTGATGGGAAAGATGCATGCTCTTAAAAATCTTATTTTTGTAGTTCTGTCTGTTCCTCTCCACAGATTCTTTAGTTGTTTTACTTTCTGAAGAGCGATAGATGTCCTCCTTTTAATTTCCCTCATTGTATCTCCATTATTAGTTAACTCTCCACTTCTTCCAGTTTTTCCTCATTGATACATATTTCAGCTGCCTTGTTTGTTTTGTCAGTTGTCATCAATTTAGTTTTCTTTGCATTAAGATAGAGGTTTTGCTCTTCACTGTTCTTACGGACTGACATAACTAATTTTTCCATTCCTTTTTGTGTTGTAGACAGTAATACTGTGTCATCAGCATATTTAATCTCTGGTATTTCATGAGGACCAAAGAACATATAAATATATATATAACATAGAAAGCACTGGCATAGCAACACACCACAGAACCAAAATATGCAATATATATATATATATATATATATTTGGTACCTCATATGACCATAGACGGCAGAAACTATTAAAATACTAGGAGTGATGTAGGAATGGAATCTTTCTTTGATCTAACTATATTGTACTATATGTTTAAAACAAAAGAAGTGATGCGTTATTTAACAAGAAAAATGTGAATGTAGTAAGGCAGAATAAGCTGAGAATCGCTTTGTCACTGGAAGGTGCAAGGAAATACCACAAGAATGTTTTAAAAGTTTGTAGGGAATCGTACAGAACAATTCCGAGTATTGTTTCGTTAAATTCTAGCTGCACAAGAACGTTGTGGGGGACGGTTCGAGTTTCGAGTCTTCGTGAGAGAGGATGAAAGCTTCGTTTGTGTTCGACTTGAGGTTAGTGTAAGTCTAGAATTTTTTCAATTAAATCACTCCTCTTGTTACATCACAAGGCGTATTTCGTGCGTGTAAAGGGGGACATCCTTGAGGACGGTCTCATGTTGCGCAGTTATCTATAAACAGAAAACATCTCGAATTTACCATTTTCTGTCATCAAGTCTTAGATGTCCCAGTTTTTGTGTTGCAAATCACGTGGCAAGATGATGTTACAGAATAAGGGAGGTAATTGTGGTTATATATTGACAACGCCATTTGTCGCCCTTGTGGGATTGTCTTTTGTGCAGCTACCGGGGTAGACGTCGTTGGAGATTTTTCTAAAAGACCTCGGGAAGTGAAAGTCCTGTGAGAGCTGAATTGTGGGAAAGACTGTTGAGCTGCAGTCAGTCTAGGTCTGAATGTGAAGCTGTGCGGATGGATTTTATGTTATTGTCGGGAGGGTTAGGTCTGAATGTGAAGCTGTGCGGATGGATTTTATGTTATTGTCGGGAGGGTGCGATGTCTTGTAATTGTGACTGGAATGGCTTGCAAAGTATGAATGGACTTGTCATATGGCAGGGAAACCTGCCGGCGGCCAACATTTCGTCACCATCTTCATTATCATCAAGTCCATCGAATAAACGTCATATCAACTTGTCATGCTGGAACTGGCTTGGTCCTCCATATCTGTTTGTGTCAACACAAAGTTAGAAAAAATGTGGGAATGAGAGAGAGAGAGAGAGAGAGAGAGAGAGAGTCTGAAGACGGTGTGTAACCAATTCAGAGCTACTCAGTATTCGAAGACAACACAGACGCAGTACCATTTCAAACTGATACTATTAAAATAATTGTAGATGAGAACATCGTTAAACAGATAGTTTTCTTTACAATGTGGGATACTCTTACATACCAACTATCTAAGTAAGACCAGAGGCGTGTCCTAGTCAGATACCGTAAGTAATGAACCTCTTGTTAAGAAAGACAGACACTGACGCCGCTGTCAACAGCGACTGAAAGGAGGAGGTGGCAATGGATTGGCCGCTTACGGGAATAACAGATGAATCCTTACAACGAACAGCCTTGTTGTGGACTCCACAGGGTAAAAGAAGCAAGGGACGACCCAGAGAGACATGGAGACATGTAACAAAGAAAGACTGATTGACTGATTTGATTGGCTGATCTTTATTTCCAAAGGGTTAAGAAATAGGCAGGCAGGTCCGTTCGTTACTTGAAAATTCTAGTAAACAAAGGACTGACATGGGACACAGGCAAGAAGTAAGGGAAGGACTGACAAAAGTAGAAATACCTTGCCACCAGTGGCCCCATGTGTCTAAGGCACACAATGAGAGAGATAATATGGTTTATATAAAGTGTATTATAATGAAGGATATCCCTTTATGCGTTTAATTCACGCTGTCATTGAAGAAGCTCTTCGGAACATACAGGAGCCTGGACGATTGCCAAGAGATCTCAATGGGGAGGGAAATCCCGTTTAAGCCGAGTCGAAGACGGATGAGTTAAGCCGTTGTGAGGGCGAGTAGTAGTAGTAGTAGTAGTAGTAGTAGTAGTAGTAGTAGTAGTAGTAGTAGTAGTAGTAATAGAAGAAGAAGAAGAAGATAGTCAGACTTCTATATATCCCTATTTCTCCTTCATTAACTAACTGCGAAGTGTGCCTTGTTCTCCAGTACACCACTCCGTGCAAGCAGTTACTTTAGATTTGTGTTGCAGTTTGACTGAGTACTTATTTAGACAGCCGATGATGGCGACGTTAGAGAGAACCGATACAACTTTGTCACCTTGAAAACAAAGAGGTTTGCTCATAGTAAAGTGTTGGTGAAAAAGCGTGCTTGTTTTATCCTCCAAAATAATAGGCAAAGCACTTTAGTCGTGAGAGAGAAAGAAAAAAAGTAGGCAAAGAATTTTAGTCATGAGAGAGAAAGAAAAAAAGTAGGCAAAGCATTTTAGTCATGAGAGAGAAAGAAAAATAGTAGGCAAAGCACTTTAGTCGTGAGAGAGAAAGAAAAAAAGTAGGCAAAGAATTTTAGTCGTGAGAGAGAAAGAAAAATAGTAGGCAAAGCATTTTAGTCATGAGAGAGAAAGAAAAATAGTACTCATCCTGTCATATTCAGTACACTGTGCTCCTACTGTCATACTCAGTACACTGTGCTCCTACTGTCATACTCAGTACACTGTGCTCCTACTG
The DNA here is from genome assembly GCA_009760885.1 of Achatina immaculata. NCBI lineage: Eukaryota > Metazoa > Mollusca > Gastropoda > Stylommatophora > Achatinidae > Lissachatina > Lissachatina immaculata. The sequence goes on from CM019700.1 coordinate 26,114,019, forward strand.
TCATACTCAGTACACTGTGCTCCTCCTGTCATACTCAGTACACTGTGCTCCTACTGTCATACTCAGTACACTGTGCTCCTGCTGTCATACTCAGTACACTGTGCTCCTCCTGTCATACTCAGTACACTGTGCTCCTACTGTCATACTCAGTACACTGTGCTCCTACTGTCATACTCAGTACACTGTGCTCCTACTGTCATACTCAGTACACTGTGCTCCTACTGTCATACTCAGTACACTGTGCTCCTACTGTCATACTCAGTACACTGTGCTCCTACTGTCATACTCAGTACACTGTGCTCCTACTGTCATACTCAGTACACTGTGCTCCTACTGTCATACTCAGTACACTGTGCTCCTACTGTCATACTCAGTACACTGTGCTCCTACTGTCATACTCAGTACACTGTGCTCCTCCTGTCATACTCAGTACACTGTGCTCCTACTATAATACTCAGTACACTGTGCTCCTACTGTCATACTCAGTACACTGTGGTCCTACTATCGTATTTACCTTAAATGTGTTACTGCCAGAGAGGCCGCTGTAAATTTGTAAATTTATGTATTTTTTTTTAATGACCCAAAAGGTAAAGGTTGAATTTTAAAATTTTGACCGCGGAGACTGATTGGAGCTTCCCGCACTTTCTAGAAAAAACGTCAGCGAGTGTAACGAAGAGTAAGACATCGTTTAATTGCTGAGATTAATCTTTTGGTCCCTGCTTCTCCGTTCGTTAAAGAAAATGAAAATCGATTATAATCAAACATTCCTTGTAGAGAAAGTTAGTCCAGTTCGTGGCCATCTTTCATTTAAAAAAGTATAATTGCCTCCGTTTCCAAAAGCCACGTTTCGTTTCGTGGTGGAAGATTCCAGATTTTGAAAAAAACCTCGTATGAGAGTAAGACTTTGAGAAAACAGTAGAGGAAAAAAAAAAAAGACGTTCTCGTGAACGTAGTTTGCCAGGAGTTTGTTGATTCTGCAGCTGAAAGGAGGGATTTTCTTTGGAATAACCAAGGAACAGCGTCCTGGTCAAACACTGGTGTAAAGATCTGTCCATGCCAGGAAAGCTGATTGCGGGCCGAAGACAAAAGTGATGACAGAAAGCATGTAGTATTGGATGTATTAACAGTGTAATTCCCGGCCAAACGAAACAGCAATACATCTGGGGGGGGGGGGGGATTGAGAATACATATGTAATGACATGTAATTACTGCCAATGATAAATACAAGAGAAGGGGAAAGGAAAAAAAAAAAAAATTTCTGAACAGATCTTTGTGAAGATCGGTGTAACGAGAGATAATGAGGCAGATGTGTCCAGGTTGACGTAGACACGTGGAAGGAAAGCAACAGGTCCTATACTCTTCGAAGGGGCCGCATTTAATTACAGGTAATCTTACCTGGATATAATAACAGGTTTTTAATTATAATCCACGACGTACGCCTTAATTAATGTCGAATTTATGTTAGAAATTGAAGTAAACTGCAGGAACCGTATAATGAGCGTAGAACAACGTGACAGCTGATAATGGAAGAGGTAGATGATAATTCTGATGATGGTGAAGATGATTCTGATGATGGGGAAGATGATTCTGGTCTGAGAATGACGTTGCGTGGAAGTTTGATGTTATTTGATTTTTCATTTGATTTTCAAATGAATACGGATAAAGTAGTTCTGAATAAACTAGTGTTGAAGAAAAACAATCAAGATTGAAAAATCTATCTATCTATCTATCTATCTATCTATCTATCTATCTATCTATCTATCTATCTATCTATCTATCTATCTATCTGTCTGTCTGTCTGTCTGTCTGTCTGTCTGTCTGTCTGTCTATCTATCTGTCTGTCTGTCTGTCTGTTTGGTCTATCTTTCTGTCTGTCTGTCATTTCCTCCCTCTTTGTCTAACTCTCTGTCTCTTTCATTCTCCTTCTTTCTCTCTCTCTCTCTCTTTCTCTTCTTCGCTTCTTCCCTCTTTCTTTGCCACTCAATTCCTCCCTTTTCTTCACTCCTTCCATTTTCTTCCTCCCTCTCTCTATTTCTTTTCCTCATCCTCTTCTCTTTCTCTACCTCATATCTTCTCACTTTCCCTCACTCTCTTAACTTCTGATCCTCATTCTCTTAATCTCTCTTCCTCACTCCGTCCTTTTTGACTCACTCTCTCTCTTCTCTTCCTGACGTATTTCCACTCTCTCTCTCTTCATCTCTTCCTTGCTTTTCTTCACTCATTCCATTTCTCTGCTTCGACCATTTTTTTCCTTCTCTTCCTCATTCTCTCTTCTTTCTTTTTCTCACATTCTCCACTTTGCTCTCCCCCTTTTTTCTTTCTCTCTATTTTTCTTTCTCACTTCCTGTCTCTTTCAAACTACTATTAATGCTATTACTACTACTACTACTACTAATACTACTACTACTACTCCTACTACTACTCCTACTACTGCTACTACTACTACTACTACTACTCCTACTACTATTACTACTACTACTACTCCTCTTCCTACTACTACTACTACTACTGCTGCTGTTGCTACTACTACTCCTACTACTACTACTTCTACTACTACTCCTACTACTACTACGACTACTGCTACTACTGCTGCTGCTGCTACTACTACTACTGCTACTTCATGTTCAACAGTCTATCTGTACAACAAACATATTTAAAGAACCACACGCTGTGATGCTCTTAATTAATCCTGAGCTCTATTAATTGTACTTTTACTGCATTTTACAGCTTACACTGTGTTATCTATTTAAATATTTTTGTAGCATGCATGACACAATGAACAAATCTGAGACAGCTTTGAAATTTTATTATAAGAGTGATTTGTTTTCAGTGTAAAATGTGAGGTTGTCTGGAGCACAGGTCTCTTTTTTCTTGGGGAAATGTCGGACAAACATACTCCTAGTTTATGTTACATAAATATTAATCTCATGACAGTTTTTATACAAACATGTTTGTATCATCATCATCATCAGGTGCCGTGCCGACTGGCGTTGGCTATTATGCTTCTCCAGAGTACCCGATCCTTCATGCAGGCCATCAGTTCAGTTGGTGATCTGCTCTCACACCATCCCGTGAGACTGTCCAGTATCATTTCTCTTGGTCTTCCTCTTGATCTTCTTCCTTCTATTTTTCCTGTTATAATATTTTCAATGCCCCCTCTTCTCATTGCATGTCCTATGAAAGTACATTGTCTCTCTCTTATCTTTCTGACAAGGTTTTTTGTATAAATATTCAAATATGCGCTGCAGTTTGAAGGAAGATAATTTGTATTATCAAAACACGACGACACACTGCTGGCTTTCTTACGAAATACCCGGGCCCTGTGTGACAGGGTGAGAAACATTGCTTATACACCTGTGTCTTAAGTGACAGTTTGTGAAAAATTGCTTATACAACAATATACTGTTTGACAGTATGAGAAACATTGCTTATACAACAATGTCCTGTGTGACAGTTTGAGAAACATTGCTTATACAACCGTGTCTTGTGTGACAGTGTGAGAAACATTGTTTATACAACAGTGTCCTGTTTGACAGTATGTGAAACATTGCTTATACAACACTGTCCTGTGTGACAGTGTGAGAAATATTGCTTATACAACCGTGTCCTGTTTGACAGTGTGAGAAACATTGCTTATACAACACTGTCCTGTGTGACAGTGTGAGAAATATTGCTTATACAACCGTGTTCTGTTTGACAGTGTGAGAAACATTGCTTATACAACCGTGTCTTGTGTGACAGTGTGAGAAACATTGCTTATACAACCGTGTCTTGTGTGACAGTTTAGAAACATTGCTTATACAACCGTGTCTTGTGTGACAGTGTGAGAAACATTGCTTTTAGTTGCTGCTAAACCTGGAGTCGACTGTTTCTCCAGATAGTGGTGACCTTGCTGTAACAGCAAGGGCGTAGAGGGGCGCTCCAGTGAAGCAGTCTCACCCCGGTAGGGCTCGTCTTGCACGTCACGTGAAACCAAATCGTCAGCAGGATACAGTGAGTTTTAAAAGAAAAAAAAAAAGCATTTTGAACTTATCGGAAACCCCAAGGATCTCACAGCATGAAGAAACAAGATCGTCAACGCTGTCTGGCACGGCACATAATGATGATAAAGTTGGAAACTCTGCATCAAAGTTCCGATCCTGTGTCCTGTGCATGTAGATTTAGAAAGAAATACCTCGGAGGGAAAGAAAATGTATCTTCTTCTTTTCAAAGGCCCAACATTCAGACTCCGGCTTCACTGCATTCGGGACAACCCCACATGCAGGAAACTCTCTACTGTAGAGAGCGGAACAACAACACAACTCCTTCAGATCATCAGAGGAAGTATTCCCCCCCCCCCTCTCAAACAAGTGTTTTGGACTTATTAAACTAAGGGGGGTGGGCCCTTCTGGGTCATGACTCCCAGAGGTCTTGTGAGTTGTTGTTTTTTTTTTCCCCCCATCCCGGGATTGAACCCGTGATCTTCCAGTTGCCACTGCACTTTGAAGTGCGTCTTTAGCGATTTAGCTACGTAGGACCGGCATTGGTTGTGGCAAATGAAATTACTTATGTTCCCAATGCTTGTTTCGCATACTCCACAGTCAGCATGAGGCCTTTTCTGCTGTTTCTGAAAGGCTTTTCAATGCCCTTGCTCTTGCTTGTCCCTTTATGCCCAGTTGCTTACATAGGTCGTATGCTGATATTGCTACGAATCCTCTCGCTCCCACTTCTACAGCTATCACTTTTGCCCTGATTCCTGCCCCCTGCCTCAGTTGTTTGGCCAGATCATTGTACTTCTCACATTTGAATAGATGCTGCTCCTCTATTCTTGTTTCGTACGGAACCGTAAGCTTGATCATTATTAATTCCTGTTTTTTCTCTGGAGTACACTACAATGTCCGGTCGCATTCCTGTGGTTTTGATGGCAGTCGGGTATATATATATATCCTTCCCGTAGCGTTAGACGTCACATAGGGCTCGCAAAGTAGTTCACCAATTTTGCCTGTCTTCGGCGAGTCTTTCAACCTCATCAAAGGATTTTATGCCTGTTAATTTGGCCTCTCTTAATAATGTCCTCTTCAGAATTTCACGCGTCTGCCTCTTTTTCTTCGGCCTGTTGTGTTCCACTTGATAGCTTGTTTTGGGATTCTCTGATCATTTCTTCTCATCAAGTGACCAATAAATATATATATATATATATATATATATCCAGGAGCATGTTTGCTAATAGTTCCTGTAAAATGTTGGTTGTTTATGTGGTCTTACTATATGGTAGCTAACACTGGAAAATGACAAACACCTGCAAGTACAATTGACACATTCCAAACCAAGTGTCTCAACCAGTCAGTCATTTGCATGACCTTTGCGGAACTTTGCCTCCCTAACAGCTCTCCTGTAGGCGTCTCGGTTGTAAGCAAGATGCCCTGCTGCTGATGCATCCAATTTGCAGCCATCTTCGACTTGGTCTTCTTCTCTTTCTTTTTTCCAATTTCCAGCAGAGAGAATGCTGCTAAAACAACAGACTGACATGGGAGACACAAAAGAAGACAGCGAAGGATCGAGAGAAGTGGAAATCTCTTGCAACCAGAAATCTGTGTGTTTTGATCACTGAAAGGGACAATATATTGGCTCTTCTTTTCCCCTCCCTCATTTATTTATTTCATTGTTTTAATTTCTCGTTCTGTTGGAGTTTGTGATAAACGCCGAACACTTAGTTGGAGTTCTAGTATATGAGGATGTAAGCATGTGTGTATATCTATGCTGTGTTATTACCAGTTTAATCTTCGTTCCAGTAACTCCACATTAGATATTGTAATTTTACCGAGTCGAGAGAGCTCATGCCAAAGATGACAGGCGAAGGGAAGTTATCGAATTTATCTTTTGAGCAAAGCTGTATTATTATAGATTTACGGCCCTTCGATGGCACATTTTTCTGCGGTACATTGTGGCCATCTTGTGGCATTCTTTTCCTGGTTCAAACATATCGTGATCTTCTAGTGCTCTGGGTCTGTAGTATTACACGCTGGGTTCTTTCTAAGTTGATACCCCTCGTTCCTCTATGACAGTAGTTGCCAACTCTGAAAGTTTCACATCATTTTATTTCATAATATTTCATAATGTACATTTGTTTTCGCGAACGCCAGCGTGACCTTGCCTAGCGCCATGGATTATGGGACAGCAAATGGGAATATGATAAAACAACATACATATATGTAGAGAAATTCGGGATATTTCATGGGCAGACAGGAAGATAAACATAAACTAACAGGGAAAAAAAACCACTTGTCGAAGCACATTAAAGAAGGGTCGTGGTGGAGGGAGGTGTAGTGCTTCTTTAGCAAACTCCACCACCATGGGGACTATGACAGTTCCTGTCCCGTTAGCTGTTGGAGGGGGAGTGGTAACCTGTGGAGAAATGGGACAGGGTCTTGGTCAGCCATGATTCACCAACCTTGATATCAGTATGTCAGCTATAGATCGCTGGTTGCCAAATAGGACAAGCGTCTTTAACATTCACAGGCCTAGCCTGGCTAACGAGGCAGCGATCCTGTGTCCATAGATCATGTGTCCATAGATCCTGCGCCCATAGATCCTGTGTCCATAGATCATGTGCCCATAGATCCTGTGTCCATAGATCATGTGCCCATAGATCATGTGCCCATAGATCCTGTGTCCATAGATCATGTGCCCATAGATCATGTGTCCATAGATCATGTGCCCATAGATCCTGTGTCCATAGATCATGTGCCCATAGATCATGCGCCCATAGATCATGTGTCCATAGATCATGTGTCCATAGATCCTGTGTCCATAGATCATGCGCCCATAGATCCTGTGCCCATAGATCATGTGTCCATAGATCATGTGTCCATAGATCATGTGCCCATAGATCCTGTGTCCATAGATCATGTGCCCATAGATCATGTGCCCATAGATCATGTGTCCATAGATCATGTGCCCATAGATCCTGTGTCCATAGATCATGTGCCCATAGATCATGCGCCCATAGATCCTGTGTCCATAGATCATGTGCCCATAGATCCTGTGTCCATAGATCATGTGTCCATAGATCATGTGTCCATAGATCCTGTGTCCATAGATCATATGTCCATAGATCCTGTGCCCATAGATCCTTTGTCCATAGATCCTGTGCCCATAGATCCTGTGCCCATAGAGATCCTGTGCCCATAGATCCTGTGCCCAAACAGATCCTGTGCCCATAGATCCTGTGCCCATAGATCCTGTGTCCATAGATCCTGCGTCCATAGATCCTGTGCCAATAGATCCTTTGGAACTACCCCATGGTGGTGGAGTCTGCTAAAGAAGCATTGCAGGCCCCCCCCCTCCCCCTGCTTTTTAGCTGTACTCCAGGACTGAAAAAGTAGCCGCCATAACCCGCTCCCACGCAGATACAGTGCCTCAACATCTCTACAGCATCGGCTGCAAAGAATACCGGCTCGCTGGTACAGGGAATTCGTACAAGTACTCCCTCTTTCCCTCTCTTTCTCTCTCTCCTTCCCTTCTACTCTCTCTCCCTCTCTCTCTCTTTATCCTCCACTCTCTCCTTCATTATCTCTCTCCTTCTCTCTCTCCCTTCCTTCCTCCTTCACTCTCTCTCTCCCTCTCTTTCTCGCTCACTCTGGGTAGATAATCCACGGTTATCCACTGTCTTCTGGTTATTGTGGTATTGCCTCCCCTTGACTGTAAGGCTCGCCAGCATCTTTTCTTGCCGTGTGTTGCCGGTTTTCTCAGATTATACGTTTATCTCAACCTGTTCTTGATTATACGTTTGTCTCAACCTGTTCTTGATTATACGTTTGACTCAACTTGTTCTTGATTATACCTTTATCTCCATTTGGTCTTGGTTATACGTTTGTCTGAACATATTCTTGATTATACCTTTATCTCAACTTGTTCTTGGTTATACGTTTGTCTCAACATATTCTTGATTACACATTTGATTCAGGATGTTCTCATTTACACGTTTGACTCAACATGTTCTTGATTATACCTTTATCTCAACCTGTTCTTTATTATACCTTTATCTCGACATGATCTTGACTATACCTTTGTCTCATAATGATCTTAACTATACCTTTGCTTCAGCATGATCTTAACTATACCTTTGTCTCTTCGTGATCTTGACTATACTTTTGTCTCGGTATGAACTTGATTAAATACATTTCTCTCGTCATGTTCTTGACTATATCTTTGCCTCAGCGTGATCTTGACTATAACTTTATCTCAACGTATTCTTGATTATACCTTTGTCTCAGCATGTCCTTGACTATACCTTTGTCTCAGCATGTTCTTAACTATACCCTTGTCTCAGCATGCTCTTGACTATACCTTTGTCTCAGCATGTTCTTGACCATACCTTTGTCTCAGCATGTCCTTGACTATACCTTTGTCTCAGCATGTTCTTGACTATACCTTTGTCTCAGCATGTCCTTGACTATACCTTTATCTCAGCATGTCCTTGACTATACCTTTGTCTCATAATGGTCTTGACTATACCTTTGCCTCAGCATGATCTTGACTATACCTTTGTCTCTTCATGATCTTGACTATACTTTTATCTCGGCATGAATTTGTTTAAATACTTTTGTCCCATCATGCTCTTGACTATACCTTTGCCTCAGCGTGATCTTGATTATAATTTTATCTCAATGTATTCTTGATTATACCTTTGTCTCAGCATGTCCTTGACTATATCTTTGTCTCAGCATGTTCTTGACTATACCTTTGTCTCAGCATGTTCTTGGCTATACTTTTGTCTCAGCATGTCCTTGATTAAATACCTTTGTCTCAGCGTGTCCTTGACTATACCTTTGTCTCAGCATGTCCTTGACTATACCTTTGTCTCAGCATGTCCTTGACTATACCTTTGTCTCAGCATGTCCTTGACTATACCTTTGTCTCAACGTGCCCTTTACTATACCTTTGTCTCAGCATGTCCTTCACTATACCTTTGTCTTAGCATGTCCTTCACTATACCTTTGTCTCAGCATGCTCTTAATCTAAGAATGTCTTTTTTTTGGTTGGTAAAGATTAAATTTTATTCCGTCCCACCTTAAAGCCATGGGGACAAAATAGTGGACTTCTAACCTTCGGTAGCTAGCCTTGGGGACAAAATGGTGGGCTTCTAACCTGGGGTAGCTAGCCTTGGGGACAAAATGGTGGGCTTCTAACTCGAGGTAGCTAGCCTTGGCAACAAAATGGTGGGCTTCTAACCTGGGGTAGCTAGCCATGGGGACAAAATGGTGGGCTTCTAACCTGGGGTGGCTAGCCATGGGGACAAAATATTGGGCTTCTAACCCGGGGTAGTTAGCCTTGGGAACAAAATGGTGGGCTTCTAACCCGGGGTGGCTAGCCTTGGGGACAAAATGGTGGGCTTCTAACCTGGGGTGGCTAGCCTTGGGGACAAAATGGTGGGCTTCTAACCTGGGGTAGCTAGCCTTGGGGACAAAATGGTGGGCTTCTAGCCCGGGGTGGCTAGCCATGGGGACAAAATATTGGGCTTCTAACCCGGGGTAGTTAGCCTTGGGAACAAAATGGTGGGCTTCTAACCCGGGGTGGCTAGCCCTGGGGACGAAATGGTGTTCTTCTAACCCGGGGTAGCTAGCCCTGGGGACGAAATGGTGGGCTTCTAACCCGGGGTAGTTAGCCTTGGGGACAAAATGGTGGGCTTCTAACCCGGGGTGGCTAGCCTTGGGGACAAAATGGTGGGCTTCTAACACGAGTTCTCTGATTTTGAAAGTGTTGGGAACAAAATGGTGGGGCTACAGAGATTGATCAATTGGCTAAGCTGTTAGGCCAGATTGTTCAGTCAGCAGTTCTGTTCCTAGATTGTTCAGTCAGCAGTTCTGTTCGTAGATTGTTCAGTCGGCAGTTCTGTTCCTAGATTGTTCAGTCAGCAGTTCTGTTCCTAGATTGTTCAGTCAGCAGTTCTGTTCCTAGATTGTTCAGTCAGCAGTTCTGTTCCTAGATTGTTCAGTCAGCAGTTCTGTTCCTAGATTGTTCAGTCAGCAGTTCTGTTCCTAGATTGTTCAGTCAGCAGTTCTGTTTCTAGATTGTTCAGTCAGCAGTTCTGTTCCTAGATGTTCAGTCAGCAGTTCTGTTCCTAGATTGTTCAGTCAGCAGTTCTGTTCCTAGATTGTTCAGTCAGCAGTTCTGTTCCTAGATTGTTCAGTCAGCAGTTCTGTTCCTAGGTTGTTCAGTCAGCAGTTCTGTTCCTAGATCGTTTAAACAGTAGTTCTGTTTCTAGTTGTTGAAAGCTGCTGGCATTTCATGAATTTCTACAGGCGCCTGATAGCACCAGTGCTGATAATTTCTACACTGTAATAAAGAGGACGTAGGGGATACCCTGGGCAATCCTCTGGGAGGAAGTCTGCTGTTGTAAAAAAAAAAGTTTGAGACCCCTTGATTGAAATAATATGAGAAAGCTAACGGACTGATAAATCTCAGCTACAAGAACAGATAGAAAAAAGATCACCCAGACCATCGAAGAAAAGATGCCTACAACCAGTTAAACAGAGAAGAGCAAATCATCATCCTGAGACTACGTACTATGCATAACAAGCTAAGATACAAAGGGTGATTGATAAGTTCTCGGCATAAGGTAAAAATATTTGAAACACACAGTTGATATTAGGTGCTTTTGTAGATCAGGTTAATGTAAGATTAAACACAAAGTTTCAAGAAATTAAATGCAACCAATTTTTTAAACAGGTTGCTGAAGTGGTGAGGGGTGGCAGAAATTGAGAAAATGGACAAAATTTATAGGGGTGCTAGTTGGCAGTAGGCTGTTCTCTCGTGGCTAGACGGCTGCTCGTCCTACCGGAGTCCGTGTTCGAATCCCAGGTGATTTTTCTTTCTCTCACATCTCACTAAAGTGCTTTGTCTACGATTTTTTCGAGGTTTAATCCTACAATATTTGTTCTCTTACTTTACCGTACCAAAACCTCGTAGTTTCCTATTTATAAAAAAATTGTTCCTTAAAATTTCTCATCGAGCAGTCATTCGCTACCTCTGCATCAAGGGCTTATCATCGAAGAAGATCCATGAGGATATGGTGGGGAGAGTGCCCCTTCTTACAGCACAGTGAAGAAATGAGTAGCTCAATTCAAACATGGAAGGGAGAGTCTGAAAGATGATCCCCGTCCAGGAAGACCAAGAACGGTAACCACTGATTAAACTACCAACAGAATCAATGACATGTTAAAGGAGGATAGACGACTAACTGAGCGGCACATTGCTACTAAGCTGGGCATCTCACAGGAACGTGTTCATTCCATTATTCACAATGGTCTTCAAATGACAAAGGTCTCTGCTCGATGGGTCCCGAAACTTCTTGGAGCTGATCACAAACGGACAGCGTCTCAATATGTCAAGAGACAATCTTGGCCATTTTTATGCAGATCCTGAAAAGTTTCTTCAGCAAATTGTGACTATAGATGAGACCTGAGTTCATCATTTTCAACAGGAAACCAAAGAACAGTCAAAGCAGTGGAAACATCATGGATCCCCACCTCCAAAGAAAGCAAGGGTGGTTCTGTCTGCAGGCAAAGTGGTGGCTTCCATCTTTTGGGAATCAGAAGGTGTGCTATTGGTAGACTATCTTCAAAAGGGCAGAATGGTCACCGGGGCCTATTACGCTAATCTTGTGAAGCAACTGCGGGTCAAATTGAAGGAAAAGCGTGGAGGGAAATTGACGAGAGGAGTCATTTTTCATCAAGAATGGCTACCATTCATAAATGTGGCTTCCAGCTTCTTGAACATCCTCCTTATTCCCCAGATTTGGCCCCTTCTAACTATTACCTGTTTACCAAAGTGAAAAAAAGAGCTCAGTGATTGCAAATTTGCTCCAGATGATGACGTCATTCATGCTGTAGACCACTTTCTACTGGCACAAGATGCTGACTTTTACAAAGAAGGGATCCGTATGCTCCAGAATCTCTAGACTAAGTGCATAAACTTGCAAGAGGACTAAATAACCCCCAAAAAAAGTTGTCCACAAATAATCCGTTGTACCTTATGCCGAGAACTTATCAATCAGCCCTCGTAACATCTGTACAACAAATTCAAGATAGGGTAAACCAACGAATGTGCATGTGGCACCAGTAAGATGACAGCAGACTGCATAATGCACGAGTGCCCAACATATGAACAACAGAGAAGACAAACATGATCAACTACTACATAAGTCCAAAACAAACTGTATGGGGATGATCACACCGTTCAGATGACCACAAACTACTTCGAAAGTATACAAGTCGATGTCTGAAAATGTTCGAAGAAGAAAGAAAGAAAGAAAGAAAGAAAGTGTAATCTCTCTTAAAGTATCATAGGAACTATGATTATCCCTGCCCCGTTACTGGGAATACCAACGGAGAAGTGAGACAGGGTCTTGATCGGCTATGGTCTATCACCCTTGAAGCCAGTATGTCAGAGATGGATCGATGGTTGCCAAAACAGACAACACCTTTGATCCCCCGCCATCCTGGGTCAATAACAACTCTGAAAAGAAGTCTGTTAGTTTGTTTGTTAGTCTGTCTGTTAGTCTGTTAGTTTGTTTGTTAGTCTGTCTGATAGTCTGTTAGTTTGTTTGTTAGTTTGTCTGTTAGTCTGTTAGTTTGTTTGTTAGCCTGTCTGTTAGTCTGTTAGTTTGTTTCTTAGTCTGTTAGTCTGTTAGTTTGTTTCTTAGTCTGTTAGTCTGTTAGTTTGTTTCTTAGTCTGTCTGTTAGTCTGTCTGTTAGTCTGTTAGTCTGATAGTCTATTAGTCAGTCTGTTAGTCTGTTAATCAATGTCTGTTAGTCTGTTAGTCAGTCTATTAGTCAGTCAGTCTGTTAGTCTGTTAGTCAGTCTGTTAGTCAGTCAGTCTGTTAGTCTGTTAGTCAGTCTATTAGTCTGTTAGTCAGTCAGTCTGTTAGTCTGTTAATCAGTCTGTTAGTCAGTCAGTCTGTTAGTCTGTCTATTAGTCTGTTAGTCAATCAGTCTATTAGTCTGTTAGTCAGTCAGTCTGTTAGTCTGTTAGTCAGTCTGTTAGTCAGTCAGTCTGTTAGTCAGTCAGTCTGTTAGTCTTTTAGTCTGTTAGTCATTTAGTCTGTTAGTTAGTCTGTTAGTCAGTAAGTCAGTCAGTCAGCCTGTTAGTTTGTTAGTCAGTCAGTCAGTTAATCTGTTAGTCTGTCAGTTAGTCTGTTAGTCAGTCAGTCAGCCAGTTAGTCCGTCAGTCAATCAGTCAGTTAGTCTATCAGTCAGTCAATCATTTGCATGTCTCTTGCGGAACTTTGCCTCCTTAACAGCTCTCCTGTAGGCCTCTCGGTTGTAAGCAAGATGGACTGCTGCTGATGCATCCATTTGTAGATTATCAACGATGTCTTGCAGCCATCTTCGCCTTGGTCTTCCCCTCTTTCTTTTTTCCCATTATATATCCTTCCAAGAATGTCTTCTCTAAATTATCGTGACGTTTAATATGTCAAAAATATTTACATTTTCTCTGTTTAATCTTCCTTACTAGCCAACCTTCGTCAATACTAAGTTCTTGCAGTATGGATATATTTGTTCTTTTTTGTGCCCATGATATTTGAAAAACTCTTCTGTAGCATTTACATTAAAAAATTTAAAAAACAGAATTAATAAGAATATAACTCTCTCTCTCTCTCTCTCTCTCTAGATACTACAAATATGTACCAAAATACATATAATATATCATAAATATCTCAAATATCATATATCTTGCCCACTTCTTTTCTCCCCCTCCTACCCCCCCCCCCCACACACCAAACCCCCCCCCCCCAGCAATCAAAACCAATAAAACACTTTTTTCCATGGTTTAAGATTACCAGTACTCCTCGCTGTGTTTTTCCTGAGATGATCTTTGATGTCAGTGGTAAAAGGAAGAGAGAGAGAAAGAAAGGAAAAAGAAGGGATAATCACACTCCCCCCTCCTCCCCTCCATAACTTTCAAGAGGTATTCGAACAATGTTGAGAAAATGGAGGATGGGTAAGCCGACAAGCAGGGAGGATAAACTCCTCGCATGACCACCCACGGAGCGTGTGTTTGCGCGCTGGAGAGCCTGCGAGAGTAAATAACCATGAACTCTCGGAGTTGGTAATCTTGCTTACTCCTTTACTTGCTCACACCCCTACCAGAGTCTCTCTCTCTTTCTCTCTCTCTCTCTCTCACACAAACATTTTATCTCATCTGGAGTGTCCTTGGAATGCTCTCTTCACCTTATCTCGCTTGCCTGCCGTCTGGCATCCGTCATCCTCAAGCTGTCCGGTTTTTGGTACAATCTTCCCTTCCGATCTTCAGAAACATTTGTTATGCTCTGGAAGAAGAAAACACGAATCCCGAGCTGTCTTACGGCAGACCAGTCTAATGACATCTGCCTTATGACATGTGTCTTATGACATGTGTCTTATTACATCTGACTTATGATATCTGTCTTATGATATGTGTCTTATCCTGTCGAGACGAGATGGTAGGGATCTGATATTTACTGAGAATATGGAATGGAATCAGCTGGGAGCAGTTAAAGTGAGGAGAAAGATATGTGGAAATATCAAGAGATTAAAAAAAAGAACTTGGCTGTGGGGGAAGGTTTTGTCTTATCACTTGACTTTTCTCCTCACTTTACAGCGAAAACATGACAAGAAGCGTGATATTTTGGGAAGAATGAAAGTACCAAACACGATTTCATTCAAACAATCTCGTGGTGGAGCCTGCAAAGAGTCGCGGTAAGTCGCATAAAAATGATGAACCATTACTTGATTCCACTTACTAAGATTTTGATGTTATTTGAAGACTGAGACTTTTCTTCGTAACAGCTTTAACACCCAGGTCAGACCATCAAGAGAGGTCAGCTCCTTTTTTTACCGTGAAATACTTAATGATAAACTTGATGAATCAGCTCAGATTTAAGAACAAATGAACTTAATAATTCAATAGAAAGAACAGAAGGAATAAACTTGATGAATCATTTCTACCAATAAAACATAGAGATTCGGTGATTCAGCTCCAGCTATAGACTTGATGAATCAGCTCAAATTATGAAACATCTTATATCTTAAATCCTTCCCGTGCCGTTAAATGTCACATAGGGCTCGCAAAGTAGTTCGCCAATTTTTCCTGTCTTCGGCGAGTCTTTCAACCTCATCAAGGGATTTTATGCCTGCTAATTTGGCCTCTCTTAACAATGTCCTCTTCAGAGTTTCACGCGGTTGCCTCTTTTTCTTTGGCCTGTTGTGATCCACTTGATAGCATGTTTTGGGATTCTCTGATCATTTCTTCTCAAACATATATATTTCTATATAAAACATATAGAGTGCTAAATTATCTCAAACTATGGAACATATAGACTTGACGAATCAGTTCAAGAGCTATGAAACGTATAGACTTCATGAGTTATTTCCAACTATGAAACATATAGACTCGTTTCTCTGAGAACATCTAAGCGATACTCGATTTCTTGCCGTGTATTGTCCAAAATCTCTTTAGTTATCTTTTATCTTTCCTAAAGAACCCTTTTATGTTTGCCTTCGAAGTCTGGGCACCAGGAACCAGTGACCTGAAAACTTCATCCTTAGTGTATCCCCAGGAAAAAAAAAATCAAGAGGGGTAAGGTCTGGTGAATGTTTTGACCATTCCTTCCAGTCCATAGCTTTGGAAAGTGATACCGCAAAACATATTTGGCGTTCGCCTTTCTTTGGACGCCATTTTGAAACTGGTTATTGCAGAACTATCTGTAAAGGTAAAGTTAGTCCCATAGCAAATACCGTAGGGGATGAAGAGCTAAAGACCTCTTTATGCTAGGCCATCTGCGCATAAGGTAGGATGGGCCAGTTCCTTTCCTCGCTGTCTTTCTGGCATTCATTTTACGAGACTGGGTCGACTCGGGCCCGTTTTAGTCGGAAAAAAAATTATCCCGCTCAGCTGGGGATCGAACCCTCGACCATTCGGTTGCTAGACGAGTACTCTAACCACTACGCTAGCCGGTCCCCTAGTACTATCAGTATGAAAAGAAAATTGAAACTCTAAAAATCGCCTACATAATGTCACATTATTTATGTTTATATCCAGCATGGTTTTCTAACACATGATTCTGTTAATCATGGAGGGACTTTCTGATCATACTATAGGTTGTGAAAGAAAATAAGAGAGAGAAAGAGGAAGAGAAAGAGAGAGAGAGAGATGGAAAGGGGAGGAGAGGAAGAGAGAAGGAGAAAGAGAGAGAGAGAGAGAAGTGGGGAAACGGAAGAAAAGGAAGAAAGGAGGAGAAAGAGAGGGAGTGCGCGAGAGAGAAATGAGGAAAGGGAAGAGAGGAAAAGAGTAGGAGAGAGAGAGAAGTGGAAATGGGAAGAGAGGAAGAGAGAGAGAGGGGGAGAGAACAAGGGAGAGAAACGCAAACAAAAGGAAAAGGTGCAAAATAAATGGGAGATTAGCAAAGAGAGATACAGAAATTATTAGAGCAAGACTGAGAGAGGAGAGAGGGACAGAGAGAGAGAGAGAGAGAGAAAGGGCGGGGAAAAGATAATTGCAAGAAAAATAAGAGAGAGAAAAAGAAAAAAAAACACAGCATGAGGAGAGAGAGACAGAGAGAGAGAGAGAGAGAGAGAGAGAGGGGGAAGAGTAATAACGAGTAAAACACTACTCTCATGAACGCACGTGCGTAAAAGAGACGAAAGACAGAAAGAAAGTGGAGGAATGTGAATAAGATAGAGAGATAATGGTCATCAGATGAAATAAGATATCCCAATAAGAAGACTAAAGAAATAGACAAGAAAATAAACTCTTTTGAAAACAAATGCATAAGGAAAATAGTCGATATAAACTGGAACGAATTCAAGAACAACGCAGAGATAAGACAGATGACTGAACAACAACCAGTCTCATGGGTGATCAGAAAAAGGAGATGGACATATGTTGGTCACTTGATGAGAAGAAACGATCAGAGAATCCCAAAACAAGCTATCAAGTGGAACACAACAGGCCGAAGAAAAAGAGGCAGACCACGTGAAGCTCTAAAGAAGGCATTGTCAAGAGAGGCCAAATTAACAGGCATAAAATCCTTTGATGAGGTTGAAAAGTTCGCCGGAAACAGAAAAAATTGGCGAACTACCTTGCGAGTCCTATGTGACGTTTAACGGCACGGGAAGGACATACTTGTCTACAGCGTACAGGACAAACAAAAGACAGCAAGCAAGTGTGTGCGCACTTTTCTCTAACTCTCAAATCTTACCCTCCATCAATCTCATTACTCCAGGTCGCATTCTTGTGTCTATACGTTAACCCAAGCAACCTTCTTCTTCTTCTTTTTTCTTCTTCTTTCTCCCCAAAATTCTAATCTGCTTTACTGTCATTGTTATCATGTTTTAAACTGTTATCATGTTTACGCTGTTATCATGTTTACCATGCTATTCTGTATCTTGTTTATTCTAAGTCCACCCAGCTCCCAATTCCTGTTCTACAACTCCTGTTTATTGCGTGATATTGTCGCCCTTGGCTCATCTCCTTCCTCGCTTTCTGCGCATGCGTCAAAATGTGGCATCCGTCACTTTACTTATCCTCCCATTTCATAAATAGCCAATCCCATCCCCTGACACATTACGTTACCCTAATTACTTTTCTTTAAAAAAAAAAAGTTAATAAAATAAATAGAATCTTGTTATATTTTTTTTTTGTCGGTTGCTGGAATTCCAGGACAAGTTTTGGGTCGTTCTTGGCTCATTCTATACTTCTAGGAGTCTTTGTAGATGAAGTATATTTCCAAATGTCGAATGATCAACGGCATTATTTGGTCGGTTTTATTTTGAAGGCTTTCTTTTCATGCAATGACTTCTTCGTCGTCGTCTTCTTCTTCTTCTTCTTCTGTTAGAAGATCTGTACTGACAATGTATTTTTGTTTATGTATATGTCTGTGTGTGCGTGTATACGTGTGTGAGAGCTATTTTATTAGGTTAATTACTTCTTCTCTTTTACTTTGAATGCAATAGTTTAATCTTTCACTCTGTTGATATATTGTTTTTTTTTTGTGGTTCCTAATTTAATTTGTATACTTGTATTAAATTGAGAGTGTGCGAAGAATGAAAGATGGAGTGATGAAGGGCAGAATGTAAGACGAGCCTACGTGCCCAATTCTTTACCCTTTAAAAATAAAGATCATTCATTCATTCATTCTTTCTTCTTCTTCTTCTTGCCTTCCTGCCCAGTACATCCGGTTTCGGCTCAACGCATTCTCTTATCGACTTTGCCAAAGTGTATCCCTAAATCTTCCTAGACATCCTCTCCAATTTTCCCACGAAGTGTCCCTAAATCTTCTTCCACATTATCTCCAACTTTGCCAAAGTGTATCCCTAAATCTTCCTAGACATCCTCTCCAATTTTCCCACGAAGTGTCCCTAAATCTTCTTCCACATTATCTCCAACTTTGCCAAGGTGTATCCCTAAATCTTCCTCCGCGCTCCCTCTATCATGTCTTCCCACTTGGCTCCACTACTGCCTGTTTTACAGGGAAGGGCACCACTGGGAGATAGAATAGGATCTTGGCCGGCTGTGGTCTGCAAACCCTGACACAAGCACACAGCTACGAGTTCCTTGACCACTATCTCATACAGCTTTAGTGGTCGGTCTTTTGCCCTGGTTTGTTCCATTTAATCTCCCCCTGTTTAAATTAAGGAAAAATAGAAGGAAGAAGATCAAGAGGAAGACCAAGAGAAATGATACTGGACAGTCTGACGGGATGGTGTGAGAGGAGATCGCCAACTGAACTGATGGCCTGCATGAAGGATCGGGTACTCTGGAGAAGCATAATAGCCAACGCCAGTCGGCACGGCACCTGATGATGATGATGATGATGATGATGATGATGATGATGATGATGATGATGATGATGATGATGAAAATTACTTCCCACAGTGTTCTAAATATTCATCTCCTTTTTCATCATACAGTCTATTCACGTTTTTTTTTATATTGTAGTTGTGTTTTGATAGCCCAGTTAGCAGAGTGGTTAGGCGTTTGGTCAACTAATCCGGTAGTACTGGGTTCAAGTCCCAGCAGTGGGGACTTTTTCTGACACCAACACTCCGGAAAGGCCCCTGGGTCCACCAACACTCCGGAAAGGCCCCTGGGTCCACCCAGCCTCTAAAAATGGGTATCAGAGAAAGTCCGGGAAGGTAAACCCGGACACTGTCCATATCCCACCTTCAAGTGCTGATCATCATCAGGTGCCGTGCCGACTGGCGTTGGCTGTTATGCTTCTCCAGAGTACCCGATGCCTTATGCAGGTCCTGAGCTCAGTTGATGATCACCCCTCATACCATCCCGTCAGACTGTCCAGCATCATTTCTCTGGGTCTTCCTCTTGCTCTTTTTCCCTCTGTTTTTACCTGTTGTTACAATATTTTCATAATCCCGATGGTCTTGGAAATATGGGCCTAACACCATATCTCCAGTATCTTTTAATAGCATAGAAATGAAAGTTTAACCTTTTGCCTTATGTGTGTTTTTAACTCTCATTTCATAATACAAAGATAAGAGTTCGAAGACTCAAAGTTCACAGTCTGTGAGAAAGCATCGCTTATTAATGTATTCAGCGTGAAAAGCTCTTACAGCACTGATGATGTCGGTAAGATATTGGCTGCCTTTCTTCCATGACAGAAACTTCACGGACAACTGTCAATCAGCGTCGCTGTCAAGAATAAAAGAACTGGACCAATAATTGAACGATTCATCGAGAACTCCAATGAAAAAAGATATCTGTACATCTAAGGATGTTTCTGGGGTGAATTGAGGGTGGTTCTATCTTCCCAGCTAACTAACTAACTAACTAACTAACTAACTAACTAACTAACTAAATAACTAACTAACTAGCTAACTAACTAACTAACTAACTAACTAACTGACTAACTAACTAATTAACTAACTAACTAACTGACTAACTAACTAACTAACTAACTAACTAACTAACTAACTAACTGACTGACTAACTAACTAACTAACTAACTAACTAACTACCTGACTGACTGACTAACTAACTAACTAATTAATTAACTAACTAACTAAAGAACTAACTATTCAACTAACTAAGAAACCATGTAATCAACGAACCAACCAACCAACCAATCAACCAACCAACTAACTAACCAACAAACAACTAATCAACTAACTAAGTAACTAACCAAACAACCAGCTATCCAACTAACTAACTATCTAATCAGTCAAGAAACCATCTAACCAACCAATCAAATAACTAACCAACTAACCAATTAAGTAATCAACTAACTAATTCAACCAACCAACCAACCAACCAACCAACCAACCAACCACCCAACCAACCAACCAACTAACCAACTAACTAAGTAATCAACTAACTAATTAAATAACTAACTAAAAGTTTAAGAACTAGACCAGGTTATGTAGAAATAAGAAAGAGAGTCGCCAGATTATATTCCTACATATACGGGAGATGAGCCAGGTAGGAGCTTGGGATACATCAGGGCAAAGTTGCAGAGACAACCTAGAGGAAGACAACTTGAAGTGAACAACTGCAGAGAGAAAGCAAGGACCAGAGATGAGCAGGAGATGGAATGTATCTACTGCAGGTAGATTTAAACTTATATATTCATACATAGGCAGACCGACAGACCGACAGATAGGCAGTTAGGTAGATAGATAGATAGATAGATAGATAGATAGATAGATAGATAGATAGATAGATAGATAGATAGATAGATAGATAGATAGATAGATGGATGGATGGATGGATGGATGGATGGATGGATGGATGGATGGATGGATAGATAGATAGATAGATAGATAGATAGATAGATAGATAGATAGATAGATAGATAGATAGATAGATAGATAGATAGATGGATGGATGGATGGATGGATGGATGGATGGATGGATGGATGGATGGATAGGGTCATCTCTTAAAGACTTGTTCTGGCATGTTGCATCTGACACATTCTGTACTTGCCATTCCACATAACCAACATGGCGTCACTAATAATATTAAGCGAGGAGACAGTTTAACTACTTTATTAAGATGAAAAGAGTGGGTCTTAATCCATATTCAGCCCGCTCCAAGACAGCCCATGTATCGATGTTTTACAGAGATGGGCGCAGGAAACGAACGAAGCACCTGATCATATATGTGGATGTATTATCTCTGTATGAGAGGATGTTGAGCAATAGAGGGCTCACCTATGCAAGAATGGAAAAAAGGCAAAGGACAGGCATTTGTGGAAAACCCTTGCGGAAGCCCCATGTGCCCTGGGCACTTAAGGTTCAGAGAGAGAGAGAGACAGAGACAGAGACAGAGAGACAGAGAGATTATCCCTGTATATAAAAGCATAATAACTTATTCAAGTGAAAATCTGCTCCATGTCTGTGGAACCAAGATTGTCTTGAAAGTTGTGGAACTGAAACCGAAAAAAAAATATAATAGTAATATTATATTAAACAATAACACTTTTACTCACTTTGCCGGTACATTTGGATAAAACATAGGCTTGACTACAAGTCCGCTTTGGTAATAAGACGAATTTTTTTAGTGCAAATTCCAGACAGATTTCGGAATATAATCAAACATACGGAAAGACGAGAGTTGTCTGGAGATATACTGGGAGAAGAAGACCTACCAAGAGCAACCTTAAGCCCTTCTGGAACAGAGCCATTAATCGCACCAGAAAAGAACCATCTTAAGTTTCTGAAAAGACTCAAACAAAATAGACACGTTTAAAGCAGCAGATGTCATCAGCTAAACTCGGTAATGTAGAATTCTACATTTAAATGGAACATTAGCTGAAATCAGTAGTGTAGAGTTTTACATACATCATAAATCTGTACCCAGTTATGTAGAATTGTACATTTAAATGGAACATTAGCTTAAATCAATAATGTAGAATTTTACATACATCATAAAGCTGTACGAAATGATGTAGAAATTTGCATACATTTTATTTGAACGCAATAATGTAAAAGTTAAACATCTACAAACATCATCAAATGATCTTTTTAAAAAATAGATCTTTACATCCACATACATCATCGCCTGAGCCCACAGATACTGAACACTACGCCCACATCCTCAAAACCTAACGCCCACATTTGTAAACCATACACCCACACTACCAGGACAAACGAATCACCCACACTAAAAGGATCCACAAATCACCCACACTTTCAGATAATCTGATTGGCACGCAGATTTGCCCATAACTCTGATCCACAGACTTCCGGTCTCCCTTGAAACCACAGGAACAGCGCACCCAACTTCCGGTATTTAATTACGTGCACTTGATTTTTCCCGTCCAAGTTTTCGTGTTTCAAAATCCGGAATTCATTCACGGGAAAATGAGAAGATAAAATGTTCATGTTTTGATACACAACATGGAGTTGATTAGCTGATGGAATCTATGTATCTATCTATCTATCTATCTATCTATCTATCTATCTATCTATCTATCTATCTATCTATCTATCTATCTATCTATCTATCTATCTATCTATCTATCTATCTATCTATTTATCTATCTATCTATCCATCCATCCATCCATCCATCTATCTATCTATCCATCCATCCATCCATCCATCTATCTATCTATCTATCTATCTATCTATCTATCTATCTATCTATCTATCTATCCATCCTTCTGTCTGTCTCTCTGTCTGTCTGTCTGTCCGTCTGTCTATCTATCTATCTATCTATCTATCTATCTATCTATCTATCTATCTATCTATCTATCTATCTATCTCTCTGTCTGTCTGTCTGTCCGTCTGTCTATCTATCTATCTATCTATCTATCTATCTATCTATCTATCTATCTATCTATCTATCTATCAAGTACTAAAGTGACATAGTTTGAAAAGTAAATTGTTAGATATTGTTAGAAATTGTTTTAATGTTTGTTAAAAAAAACATATGCTAGACGATCTGTACTGACAATGTATTTTTGTTTATGTATATGTCTGTGTGTGAGCGTGAGTACTATTTTATTAGGTTAATTATTTCTTCTTTTACTTTGAATGTAATAGTTTAATATTACACTCTTCTGATACGTTTTTTGTTCCTAATTTAATTTGTATACTTGTATTAAATCGAGTGTGTGGGAAGAATGAAAGATGGAGTGATGAAGGGCAGAATGTAAGACAGGCATGCGTGCCCAATTCTTTACCCTTTAAAAATAAAGATCTATCTATCTATCTATCTATCTATCTATCTATCTATCTATCTATCTATCTATCTATCTATCTATCTATCTATCTATCTATCTATCTGTGCAATGGTTCCACTAACCTCATTAGATTAATTATTTTGCTGTATGTTTCTGTAATCTAATATCTGTTTCATGACATGTTTCTGTAATATAATCTCTCTGTTTTATGATATGTTTCTGTAATCTAATTTCTCTGTTTTATGACATGTTTCTGTAATATAATCTCTCTGTTTCATGACATGTTTCTGTAATATAATCTCTCTGTTTTATGATATGTTTCTGTAATCTAATTTCTCTGTTTTATGACATGTTTCTGTAATATAATCTCTCTGTTTCATGACATGTTTCTGTAATATAATCTCTCTGTTTTATGATATGGTTCTGTAATCTAATTTCTCTGTTTTATGATATGTTTCTGTAATTTAATTTCTCTGTTTTATGATATGTTTCTGTAATCTAATTTCTCTGTTTTATGATATATTTCTGTAATTTAATTTCTCTGTTTTATGATATGTTTCTGTAATATAATCTCTCTGTTTTATGATATGTTTCTGTAATCTAATTTCTCTGTTTTATGATATGTTTCTGTAATTTAATATCTGTTTTATGATATGTTTCTGTAATCTAATTTCTCTGTTTTATGATATATTTCTGTAATTTAATTTCTCTGTTTTATGATATATTTCTGTAATTTAATATCTGTTTTATGATATGTTTCTGTAATCAAATTTCTCTGTTTCATGACATGTTTCTGTAATCTAATTTCTCTGTTTTATGATATGTTTCTGTAGTCTAATTTCTCTGTTTTATGATATGTTTCTGTAATCTAATTTCTCTGTTTTATTATGTTTCTGTAATCTGATTTCTCTGTTTTATGATATGTTTTTGTAATCCGATATCTGTTTTATGATATGTTTCTATAATCTAAGTTCTCTGTTTTATTATATGTTTCTATAATCTAATTTATCTGTTTATGATATGTTTCTGTAATCTAATCTCTGTTTCATCATGAGTGTGTATACCAGATCTCCCTGTTTTTTTCCCTTGTTTACGAATGCGTCTTTTGTTGGGCTATTGTTTTTAGATCTTATTTTTACCATAACAGTCTTTCCTTATAGCTAATGAAACCTCTCTCTCTCTCTTTCTCTCTCTTTTCCCCCTCTCTCTGTCTCTCTTTCTCTCTCTTTTCCTCTCTCTCTTTCTCTCTCTCTCTTCTCACAACGCAGACAGTGGAGTTGGACTTGTTGGGATATAAACACCAGATGTTATCGAGTGTTTGTCAATATCATCATCAAGAGATGCTACTCTTACGTCTCTTCAAGGGAAATAACTCGTTTTTGAACCAAGGGTAATAGGCCCCTATTTACGAGCCAAAGCAAACAAGTCAAACTTGGAACAAGAGGAGATAATTCACTGTAAAAAACAGGGAAAATAATGTCATGAAACAATCCGAGGAATGGATTCTATCTATACCTGAAAACTGTTTTGTGTATGCTTCATCATCATCGTGTTCCGTTTACCTACTAAGGGTTAGCTATCCCTGATTTCTTTGGCGCAAATCTTACTCTTAACACAGTTGCGTAGCTCTAATAGCTTCTTGGGTTATCTGCAGGACTGCATTCTTTCACCTTTCTAAAGTAGTGGATACAAAGTAGGATGTTCTTGACAACTCAAGGGGAAAAGGTAAGCTGAACTCGTAGCCGCGGGAAGGTGTCCCTTATAAAAGTAAATATATCATCTTACACAGAAAGGGAAATAAATCCTGCAACAGATCCAAGCTAACAAGTGATACACGAAACAAGGGAAATAAATCCTGCAACAGATCCAAGCTAACAAGTGATACACGAAACAAGGGAAATAAATCGGGCAAGAACCAAGGGAAATAACCTATCCTGTGAAAAAAAGGAAATAAGCTATTCTGTGAAGCAAGGGAAATAACCTATCCTGTGAACAAAAGGAAATAAGCTATTCTGTGAAGCACGAGAAATCATCTATCGCGTGTACAAAAGGAAATAAGCTATTCTGTGAACCAAGGAAACAGATATACTGTGAACCAAGGGAAATAAGCTATCATGTGAACAGAAGAAACTAAACTATCACGTGAACCAAAGGAAACAATCTATCCTGTGAACCAAGGGAAATATATCCTCCAAAAAATTGAAGGGAAACAGGTCTACGAAACAAGGAAAATAAGTCGTCCTGCGAATAAAGACAAATAAGAGAAATGAACGAAAAAAAAGAGTTTTTCTGTGAACCGAGGAAAATAAGTCATTATGTGAAGAAGAGGAAAATGAAATATTCTGTGAACAAAGGGAGATAAGTCATTAAGTGAACAAAAGGAAAATACGTCACTGTGTAAAAGGTGAGTATAAGTCCTTGTGTGAACAATAGGGAAATAATTTGTTATGTGAATCAAAGCAAATAAATCGTTCTGCGAAACAAATGAAACAAGTAATTCTACGAACAAAGAGGAAAAATCATTTTGTGAACCACCGAAAAAAGGCTGTTCTACGAATCAAGGGACGTAAGTAATTTTACCAACCAAGGGGAAACAAGTCATTTTATTCAATCAATCAATCATTTGCATGTCCCTTCTGGATCTTTGCCCCACTAACAGCTCTCGGTTGTGAGCAAGATGCCCTGCTGCTGATGAATCCATTTGCGGATTATCAACGATGTCTTGCTGCTATCTTCGTCATTTTACTAACCAAGGGAAATAAATCATTTCACCAACCAAGGGAAATAAGTCATATCTGTAAAATACAGAGGAAACAAGATAATGAAACAATCCATATTTTGCATATTACTCTAAACATGGAGGAAACTACCTACAGATGAAGCTCTGTTTCATCTGAAACGCTTATAAATGGACTAGTGCTGGTTATCATTAAAACACAATATTTACATCCTTTATAATCCGATTTGGAGACTTTCAATCGAATTTGTCCTCATTTTTACCGTCTGGGGCTCTTTCTGTTCAAACAATCTAAGTCTGTATCTATCGCCCACCGCTTTCTGAGTTCCAGCATCCAAAGTTTAGCTCTCTCACTCTCTCTCTCTCTCTCTTTCTCTTTCTCTCTCTCTTTCTCTCTCTCTCTTTTTCTCTCTTTCTCTTTCTCTCTCTCTTTTTCTCTCTTTCTCTTTCTCTCTTTCTCTTTCTGTTTCTCTCTTTGTATCTTTCTCGCTCTCTCTTTTTCTTTCTCTCCCTCTTTTTCTCTCTCTCTCTTTCTCTCTTTCTCTCTATCTCTTTCTTTTTTCTCTCTCTCCTTCTCTCTTTCTCTCTCTTTCTTCCTCTCTTTTTCTCTCTCTCTTTTTCTCTCTCTCTTTCTCTCTCTCTCTCTCTCTCTCTCTTTCTCTGTCTCTCTTTCTCTCTCATTCTTTCTCTCTCTGATTTTCTCTTTCTCTCTCTCTCTTTCTTTCTCTCTTTCTCACTCTTTTTCTCTCTCTCTCTCTTTCTCTCTCCCTTTCTCTCTATCTCTCTCTTTCTCTCTCTTTTCCCCTATAGAAAGTGCTCATTTAATTCAGTTTTTCACAAACATTTCAACTACCTGACGTCACTTCCGCCCTGGAAACCAAACGAAACATCAGAGCTGGGCCAGCATCCAAACCTGAGATTAAATACTCCATGCTGGGTGTGAGCGATACTAGGCGTAATCGAGTACCCTCTCGTTGTGTGTGTGCACCTTCTGAAACGATACCACCTGTTTTCAGTAGCTGTTATAAACGTAGTTTCGGTGTTTTCTTTAAGAAAAAAAACTAAGTTCAGTTATTATGAAATTTTAATCAGTCAGTCTCTCTCTCTCTCTCTCTCTCTCTCTCTCTCTCTCTCTCTCTCTCTCTCTCCTTTCTGTCCGTTCAGTGCCCACGATATACGGGCCTGCTTGTAGCAAGAGATTATTCCTCTTCGCTGTCTTCTTGGCTGTCTCAAGTGTCAGTCCTTTGTTTATCAGCTTTTTATCTGCTGTACATCGCCATGCCTAATGTTGGTGGTCCCATTTTGTTTTTATTCAAATGTAATATCCACCCTCATTTATGCATGCGAAAGCTGGAAAACAACTAAAGAAATAGACAACAAATTAGACTCTTTTGAAAACAAATGCCAAAGGAAAAATAGTCGGTATAAAATGAACGAATTCAAGAACAATGCAGAGATAAGACAGATGAGTGAACAACAACCTGTCTCACTGGGGATCAGAAAAAGGAGACGGGTATATATCGGTCACGTGAGGAGAAGAAACAGTCAGAGAATACCAAAACAAGCTATCAAGTGGAGCACAATAGAAAAAGAAGTCGACCACCTGAAACTCTAAAGAGGACATTGCTAAGAGAGGCCAGTTTAATGGGCATAACATCCTTTGCTGAGGTTGAAAAGCTCGCCGAAAACAGGACATCTTTGTGAACTACTATGCGGGCCCTAAGATGTATTCAAATCCAGTAAGTTAGTATTATTCCCATCATATTCATTAACATTAATGTTATTAAATGGTGCTATAACAACTACGGCTTATTTCATCTAAGGATCCAAAGACGCAGAGTTCGAGCTGCTTGGGCCACAGCTAACCATAGAGGCCAAGATTATGTTCCACACTCAAGCAGTGCCCCCCCCCCAAAAATACATCCAAGCCGTACCCCCAGAAACACATCCAAGCGGTCCCACCCCCTGAAACACAACCAAGCCGTACCCCCAGAAACACAACAAAGCCGTACCCCCAGAAACACATCTGAGCCGTACCCCCAGAAACACATCTAAGCCGTACCCCCAGAAACACATCCAAGCCGTACCCCCAGAAACACAACCAAGCCGTACCCCCATAAACACAACAAAGCCATACCCCCAGAAACACATCTAAGCCGTACCCCCAGAAACACAACCAAGCCGTACCCCCAGAAACACAACCAAGCCGTACCCCCAGAAACACAACAAAGCCGTACCCCCAGAAACACATCCAAGCCGTACCCCCAGAAACACTCCAAGCCGTACCCCCAGAAACACATCCAAGCCGTACCCCCAGAAACACATCCAAGCCGTACCCCCAGAAACACATCCAAGCCGTACCCCCAGAAACACATCCAAGTCGTACCCCCTGAAACACAACCAAGCCGTACCCCCAGAAACACATCCAAGCCGTACCCCCAGAAACACATCTAAGCCGTACCCCCAGAAACATATCTAAGCCGTACCCCCAGAAACACATCCAAGCCGTACCCCCAGAACACATCTAAGCCGTACCCCCAGAAACATATCTAAGCCGTACCCCCAGAAACACTCCAAGCCGTACCCCCAGAAACACATCTAAGCCGTACCCCCATAAACACATCCAAGCGGTCCCACCCCCAGAAACACAACCAAGCCGTACCCCCATAAACAGAACCAAGCTGTACCCCCAGAAACACATCCAAGCCGTACCCCCATAAACACATCTAAGCCGTACCCCCATAACACATCCAAGCCGTACCCCCATAAACACAACCAGCCGTACCCTCATAAACACAACCAAGCCGTACCCCCAGAAACACATCTAAGCCGTACCCCCAGAAACACATCCAAGCCCTACCCCCAGAAACACAATCAAGCCGTACCCCCAGAAACACATCCAAGTGGTGTTCCTCAGAAACACATCTAAGCCCTACCCCAGAAACAAATCCAAGTGGTGGCTTCCAGAAACACATCTAAACAGTCCACCCAAGAAGCACACATCCAAGCGGTGCCCCCCCCCTAGAAACACATCCAAGCGGTGCCCCCCAGAAACACATCCAAGCGGTGCCCCCCCCCCCGAAACACATCGAAGCGGTGCCCCCCCCCCGAAACACATCCAAGCGGTGGCTACCCCAGAAATACATCGAAGCGGTGCCCCCCGGAAATAGACAACAGTCTGGCCGGGTAAATAAGGATCGCAAGTGAAAGCCGATTTCAGCCACAAAACGCTAGAGGCCCTTTCTAGAGTTCCAACATCGTGGAGGAAAAAAACAAAGAATTGGTCTAAGATGGCGGCTGTGACGGGGATAGTCTTTGGAGAAGCTTTCCAATGATAATTTTTCTGCCGTATTAATCTACTTTTCTTATAGGAACTGATATGGGGCACGTCACTTGCCTACGCCCCAATTCGCCCAGACAAGACTCTGCTGATCAGCAGAAGTTGGAGACGTTTGAAAATCTAGAGCAGTTTCTGGAAATATCATAAAGTGGGTTAGAAATTAAAAACAAAAAGGAAAGTGGGTCAGAAATTTAAAAAAAAAAGAGTGCGACAGAAAAAAAGAAAGTGGGTCAAAAATAAAAAAAGAAAGTGGGTCCGAAAAAAAGAAAGTGGGTCAGAAATAAAAAAAGAAAGTGGGTCAGAAATAAAAAAGAGAGTGGGTCACACAAAAAAAGAAAATGGATCAGAAATTTAAAAAAAAAAGAGTACGACAGAAAAAAAGAAAGTGGGTCAGAAATAAAAAGAAGAAAGTGGGTCTGAAAAAAAAGAAAGTGGGTCAGAAAATAAAAGAAAGTGGGTGAGAAATAAAAAAGAGAGTAGGTCAGAAATAAATAAGAGAGTGGATCAGAAATAAAAAAGAGAGTGGGTCAGAAATAAAAAAGAGAGTGGGTCAGAAAAAAAGAAAGTGGGTCAGAAATAAAAAAGAAAGTGGGTCAGAAAAAAGAGAGTTTGGGTCAGAAAAAAGTGGGTCAGAAATACAAAAAGAAAGTGGGCCAGAAATAAAAAAGTGGGTCAGAAATAAAAAAAGAGAGTGAGTCGGGAAAAAAAAGAAAGTATGTCAGAAATAAAAAAAGAAAGTGGGTCAGAAATAAAAAAAAGAGAGTGGGTCGGGAAAAAAAAGAAAGTATATCAGAAATAAAAAAAGAAAGTGGGTCAGAAATAAAAAAAAGAAAGTGGGTCAGAAATTACAAAAAAAGAAGCGGGTCAGAAAAAAAAGAGAGTGGGTCAGAAATAAAAAAGTGGGTCCGAAAATAAAGTTATTTATACGCGATGATCTTACTTTCTGCCATTCCTGTCTGCTCGCTTTCCTCACTCTTTCTCTCTTGCTTTTGTAAAACTTCACCACATGCCTCCATCCACTTTCATCACCAGAACCAGTTTCATCATCGCAGTCGTCAATTCTCTTATCTGGAATATACCGAAGGCACAGATCATTGGAGTCTTGCGTGAAATTGATTAATTATCACAAGAAGATTGATGATGATGACGACGACTACGATGATGATGATGACGATGATGATGATGATGATGGTGATGACAGAAAAAGACTGATAAATAAGTAAAAATACTTTTTTTTTAAAAATAAAAAGAAAAGGTTTAGCTACTCTGAAGTACCCGAGATGAAAATATCACAATTACAATGATTTTAATCAATCAAAGTAACTCGCTGACAGATATCTGCATACAATTATGCAGATATCTATCAGCGAGTTATCAATATACAAATATTTTTTTGTCTTAATTTGTGTAATTGTGATGTTTTAAAATGTTTATGGGTTTGATATTTTGAAATTTACATAAATTTGCTGCTCTGGAAGGGATATATACACGTATTCAATGTTTAGAATTCATATAAATCTGATGTTTTAAAAATGTACATCTTATTCTTCTTCTTCTTCTTCGTTCGCTTCTACCACCAAAAACCACACTGTGGTCCTACTGAATTCACGCCTGTGGTCCTCGTTAGGTCCCGTGGTCCCCTGTGTGGTCCCCAAAAGGAGATCCACGAGAGGACCACAAGGGGTTCAGAGTATCACAGGGCTTTAGCCTGTATTCTTGGTGGGTCTCGGAAGCGGGATTGCGTGACACCGTGGTTTTCATTGCACCAGTTTAGTCTAGGGTTGGACTTTCTCACTGGAAGAAAAATGTACATAAATTTGATGCTTTTAATTTTAATTGTATTTGAGATTTTCAAATTTGTATTAAGTGGATGCTGTAGAAATGTGTACTAATTTTACGTTTGAAAAAAGTATATAAATCTGACATCTAAGAAGCGCCTATAAATGCTATGTTTGAAAAAAATATATAGTGCTTTGAAATGTATATAAATTTGATGTTTTTAAGAATGTGGATAAATGTGGTGTTTTAAATTTTCCGTGAGTCTGGTGTTTTAAACTGTGTATAAATTTCATGCCTTTTAATTTATATAAATGTGATGTTTTAAAATGTATATAAATTATAGTTCTTTTAAACAATACTCAACTTTTATTTTCCTTTCTGTTTAAAAAAAAAAAAAAAGAAACGCGCGTGACTGCAGCCGTCCCCAGATAGATTCATTTTTTGAACTGTCTCATTCTCTCCTGTCATAAGGAGAACCACAGGGAGTAAGCTGTCCTGTGAACCAATAGCAATAAGCAGTCTTGTGAACCAATAGCAATAAGCTGTCCTGTGAACCAATAGCAATAAGCTGTCCTGTGAACCAATAGCAATAAGCAGTCCTGTGAACCAATAGCAATAAGCAGTCCTGTGAACCAATAGCAATAAGCAGTCCTGTGAACCAATAGCAATAAGTAGTCTTGTGAACCAATAGCAATAAGCAGTCCTGTGAACCAATAGCAATAAGCAGTCCTGTGAACCAATAGCAATAAGCAGTCCTGTGAACTAATAGCAATAAGCAGTCCTGTGAACTAATAGGAATAAGCAGTCCTGTGAACTAATAGCAATAAGCAGTCCTGTGAACTAATAGCAATAAGCAGTCCTGTGAACTAATAGGAATAAGCAGTCCTGTGAACTAATAGCAATAAGCAGTCCTGTGAACCAATAGCAATAAGCAGTCCTGTGAACCAATAGCAATAAGCAGTCTTGTGAACCAATAGCAATAAGCAGTCTTGTGAACCAATAGCAATAAGCAGTCTTGTGAACTAATAGCAATAAGCAGTCCTGTGAACCAATAGCAATAAGCAGTCTTGTGAACCAATAGCAATAAGCAGTCCTGTGAACCAATAGCAATAAGCAGTCTTGTGAACCAATAGCAATAAGCAGTCCTGTGAACCAATAGCAATAAGCAGTCCTGTGAACCAATGAGAATAAGCACAGTCCTGTAAACCAATAGCAATAAGCAGTCCTGTGAACCAATGAGAATAAGCACAGTCCTGTAAACCAATGAGAATAAGCAGTCTTGTGAACCAATAGCAATAAGCAGTCCTGTGAAGAAACATCCGTAGATGTCTAGATAGACAGATAAATACAGCAGTCCCCAGTTAGATTCATTTTTTAACTGTCTCATTCTCTCCTGTCCTAAGGAGAACAGAGGGAAATAAGCTGTCCTGTGAACCAAGGGAAATAAATTGTCATGAGAACCACGAGAAGTAAAGTGTCTTGTGAAAAAACATCCTTAGATAGATAGATAGATAGATAGATAGATAGATAGATAGATAGATAGATAGATAGATAGATAGATAGATAGATAGATAGATAGATACAGCAGTCCACAGCTATATTCATTCTTTTTTTTAACCGTCTCTCATTCTCTCCTGTCATAAGGAGAACCAAGGGAAATAAGCTGTCCTGTGAAGAAACATTCTTGGATGTACAGATAAATGTATAGATACATGTATAGATAAATGTATAGATACATGTATAGATACATGTATAGATAAATGTATAGATACATGTATAGATACATGTATAGATAGATGTATACTGCAGTCTCCAGTTAGACTCATTTTTGTAACTGTCTCATTCTCTCCCGCTATTTCAGTTTGGATCAAGTCGTTTTATAAACTGGCGTAATCGTACAGTCTTCGGGTTGTACACAATAAACTCATGTAACCAGTCAATCGGCCTGGTTAACTGAGTGGTTAGGCGCTCGATTTACTAATCCGGTTGTACCGGGTTCAAGTAGCACCAGTAGGAGAGGGGGATATTTTTTCCGATACTTATCAAAAAATCTAATATATGAATCTAATATATATCTAATATATAGCTGATGGCCTGAATGAAGGATCGGATACTCTGGAGAAACATAATAGCCAACGCCAGTCGGCACGGCACATGATGATGATGATGATGACTTATCAAAACAAAAAGACCCCAGAGCCCACCCAGCCTCTCAAAGTGGGTACCAGAGGAATCTAGGAAGGTAAATATGGCCAAGGCGTGATACTGACCACATCACATGTTCATGTGCCGAAGGTCTTGGAAATACGGCCCCAACATTCCTGATACCGTATCTCAAATATGCCTTAATGGCACGGAAAAGTGGATTTTATCTTTTTATCTTTTCAAGTAATCAACAGTTTGTTTTGTTTTTTTTTCGGTACTTAAGCCTCGTTTTCATACGTAGATAGTAGCTCGTTACGGCTGTGTTTCTAAAAATAGACGCGAGATGGCTTTGAATGTTGAGAAATATTGGATCAAGTTTGTTTGTGTTTTTTTTTCTTAAACATAGTTTGAGCTTTAGAAAAAAAAAGTATTAGATGTATAGGCTGCAGATATAAGGCTGCAGTATGCTATTGTATGGGAGCGAATCATTGGAACTAACAATAACAATAACGAGAGCATCAGAGGCGACTGAAATGTGGCTTCCCAGGAAGAATGTTAAGAATACCGTAGATAGCCAAAATAACAAATGGAGAATGCCTAAGGAAAGCCAGTGAGAAACGAACATTAACAAACACACTACGGAGAGATGGTCTAGGTTCATTGGCCACATAATGAGAGGAAGAGGGATAGAAGATATCGCGACAACAGGGAGAATTGGAGGCAGAAAAGGGAGAGGTAGACCAAGAGAGAAAATCTTAGATGGCTTGACAAAATGGCGTGGGAGAGGCACAACAACAGAACTTATTAATAACATGAAAGATCGGAAATTCTGAAGAAACATGATCGCCAACGTCTCCAGGCGTGGCACATGATGATGATGAAACCGTAATATCTTCTTCTTCTTCGTTCACTTCTACCACCAAGACCGCCCTGTGATCCTACTGAATTTACTCCTGTGGTCCTCGTTAAGTCCCGTGGTCACCCGTGCGGTCCCCAAAAGGATCACACGAGATCCCCGAGAGGACCACAAGAGGTTCAGAGTGTCTCAGGACTTGACCCTGTATTCTTGATGGGTCTCAGAAGCGGGATTGCGTGACATTGTGGTTTTCATTGCACCAGTTTAGTCTAGAGTTGGACTTTCTCACCGGAAGACCTCGACGTGTTTTGAGATACCCATGTATCACCGCCAGGTGAGAGGTGGTTGCCCATCCAGCCCAGTGTTGGACTCTCTCACCGGAAAACCTCAGCGTGATTAGGATACACATACATCCCCGCTAGGTGAGAGGTGGTTGCCTATCTAGACTGCCCTGGTCCAGTGTCTCCGACTTCAGCATTTTGCGGTCGTGGCCGCTACCCTTCCTAGTTGTGACAAGGACGGAGCTTTTGTCCAGGAGGACGAATCCTCGCCACTAGTGACTTCCATCCCTGGGTTGAGCCGGTTTAGGCATATCATCCGAGTATGGGTGTGTTTGGGACGTGGCCGACCTCTAGAGCAGAGGTACCGTGACATCCGTAGCCTTCAAGTTCCACCCCTGGTATGAGCCGGTTTAGGCATATTTCACCAGTATGGGTGTATATCGGGCGTGACCGACCTCAAGAGCGGAGGTGGCGTGACATGCCTGGCCATCAAGTTCCACCCCTGGTGTGTGCTGGTTTAGGCATATTTCACCAGTGTAGGTGTATTTCGGACGTGGCCGACCTCTAGAGCAGAGGTGCCGTGGTATGTGTAGCTCTCGTAGCGATACTACTGGACATACCGACTAACCTTCACTTTATCCTCTCCTTCACCCTTTCACATCGGCGCCGCACAGCAACCCTTACTTCTTTTCCGCAGTTTCTTCCTTGACCGGGAGGAGCTTCACTCCACGCGCGGCATTTGAAGAGTCTCGCCAGCAGTGTCTTAACCTCTGGGTTAAGCCGGTTTATGCATTCCACCCGATATGACTGCATTCAGGACGTGGCCGACCTCCAGACCAGAGGTGCCGTGATTTGACTGTTTGCTTCGCTTTATCCTTTCTACTACCTTTTCCAAAGTGATGCCGCGCGGCAACCCCATTTGCACCTTTCTTCGTTGGCCGGGAGGAGCACTGCTCCACGCACGACAGCTGAAGAATATCGCCAACAGCGATATATATATATATATATATATATGTGTGTGTGTGTGTGTGTGTGTGTTTATTTGGAACTGATTGTCTAAAATATAAGATAAAATAGAGATTACGGTGTTACATAAAATTTGTGTTACAAATATAATAATGGATTTAAAATAGACCATTAATAGCAATTTTTTACATTTAAAATTCGTCTTCATCGTTTTAGCACAATTAATTCTTCCAAATCTGCCCCCACTTTGCCGGGTATAACTTGTATTCTTCCGCCACTTCTTATTTCATGTTACCGCAGTATTAGGCGGGACTACTTTCAGTTCCTTTACAAGTACACCCTCTTTCTGCTGATCTAAAATACTCGAAAAGTAATGGGCGATTTTAATACCTCAGATCTCGGTATCGATCTCGTCATTTTTTTGTGTGACTTGGCTGAAAATATT
Source organism: Achatina immaculata (assembly GCA_009760885.1). Taxonomy (NCBI): domain Eukaryota; kingdom Metazoa; phylum Mollusca; class Gastropoda; order Stylommatophora; family Achatinidae; genus Lissachatina; species Lissachatina immaculata. The sequence continues at coordinate 26,149,732 of CM019700.1, forward strand.
GTACGAACTAAATTTTGGATGGGAGGGAAAAGAAAATACGTATAAATATTGCCAGTTCCCAGACTGCACCTACCGGAACTTGTGCCTGGTGATTCCATTCTCTCTTCCTCTCTGCTCGGCCCCACTCCCCCCTCCCACCAGAGCACACACACATACACCTTAATTTTGTACCAGACAGAAGGAAAAGATGAGACGAGTTATCTTCCCATGGGTATGGCCGCTTTTGAGGCGGAAATTAAATGGATACATGTATGATAGATAGATATAGATAGATAGATAGATAGATAGATAGATAGATAGACAGACAGACAGACAGACAGATAGATAGATAGATAGATAGATAGATAGATAGATAGATAGATAGATAGATACATACATACATAGAAAGACAGACAGACAGACAGATAGATAGATAGATAGATAGATAGATAGATAGATAGATAGATAGATAGATAGATAGATAGATAGATAGATAGACAGACAGACAGACAGACAGACAGACAGACAGACATACAGACAGATACAGATAGATAGATAGATAGATAGATAGATAGATAGATAGATAGATAGATAGATATAAAGATAGACAGACAGATAGATAGATAGATAGATAGATAGATAGATAGATAGATAGATAGATAGATAGATAGATAGATAGATAGATAGATAGATAGATAGATAGATAGATAGATAGATAGATAGATAGAAGGGTCATACCGAAAGTCGTGAGCAAAAATTTTATAAAATCAGAATTTATAGATAGAGAAAATTTTAAATGTATCACCTTTATATGCATCATTTGTATTTCATATAGAGGTCACATGACGTCACCATCATGTGTCACGTGACCATGCGGAGCATAAACAACATGACGGGTGCTGAAATTTCGTTCCATCAACGTGCTGTTACTGGGTTCCTCGTTAAAGAGGAAATCCCCACTGCTGAAATTCACCAAAGACTTCAACTTACTTATGGAGATGTGTGTATGGGTGTTAGCAGTGTTAGGAGGTGGATGAAATATTTCGAAGATGGAAACACGAGGATTCAAGATATGCCTCGCAGCGGTCGCCTTCGAACTGCCTCCACTGAACTCAACGTTGAAAGGGTTGACGACATCACTGAAGAACACAGACATGCCACAGTATCTGAAATCACTGTAAATCTTGAAATAGGACACAATGTAGTACAGGAAATGATTGAAACCCTAGGCTATAGAAAAGTTTGTGCCCGCTGGATCTCACAGGAGAGAACGTCCAGAAAGCAGTGCGTCTGTGCCGTCGGTCAGCTGGAACGAAATTCTACCGGGAGGGTATTTTCAAACTTGCAGAGCGATGGGAAAAATGTGTGCAGAGAAATGGAGATTATGGTGACAAGTGAAGAAAAGTATGCAAATTAAGTGATACATTTATATTTTTTCTAATATATAAATTCTGATTTTTTAAAAAAAAGTTACAGACAGACAGACAGACAGACAGACAGACAGACAGACAGACAGACAGACAGACAGACAGACAGATAGATAGATAGATAGATAGATAGATAGATAGATAGATAGATAGATAGATAGATAGATAGATAGATAGATAGATAGATAGATTCAGAAGCTTTCATGTAGTAAGTCGCTTATTGTCTGTAATACAAATTCACACATTGTAAAATCAGTAATTCTTTCAGTTAAGAGTCATGAAATGAGAATTCATCTTCACTGACTGAGTTGCTCTTTCAGTGTCAGTATCACTTAGTAGCTTGGATCAGTCATGAATTTTACCTGCCACCTTCCTGTAGTTCATTTTAATATTTCATTTCCTGACTTGCTTCTTCTTCTTCTTCTTCTTAACAGACGGAAGGATAAGTACTACAGCTGAAGAATGCCCTGTGTTGTCCGGAGGTGTTGTTTGCTCAACTTTTATCCTTTCATTTTGTCTGTTGGTGCTTTTGTTTTCGTTTCTTTGTTGGGGTTTGTTCCCCGTATGTGTTCCATGTATGTGTTCTGTATATTTGCTTTCTGCATGTGTATGTTTTATCTTATGTGTTCTATGTATGTGTTCCGTATATTTGCTTTCTGCATGTGTATGTTTTATCTTATGTGTTCTATGTATATGTTTCATGTATGTGGTCCATGTTTCATGTACGTGCTCTGTGTACATGTTTCATGTATGTGTTCTACGCATATGTTTCATGTATGTGTTCTATGTATATGTTTATGTGTTCCATGTATGTGTACAAGGACTGAGATAAGTTTTCGTTCAGTTACATTTTTTGTTATTAATTTTGTCATTTTGTTTTCATATTTTGTTATTTCGTTTTACATAAGCTTGATGCGAGTCTATACTTTGTCTCTTCTCTCTGATTCTTCGTCCTATTTGTTTTTGTTAGATGAAGGCTCGCACGGAAACAAGCAGCTGTTCCTACTTTTTTCCTAGTTTATACATTGTGTTTCTTGTATGTTCTTTATTTCATGTATATTTTTCATGTGCAGTGTATGTTTCGTGTATGTTTTTCATGTGTGTGTTTCATGTATGTTTTTTCATGTGCAGTTTATGTATCGTGTATGTTCTTCATGTATGTGTTTCATGTATATTTTTCATGTGCAGTGTATGTTTCGTGTATGTTTTTCATATATATGTTTCATGTACATGTGTCAAGTATGTTTTTCGTGTATTTTTTCATGTATGTTTTTCGTGTGTGTGTTTCATGTATAATTTTCGTGTATGTTTTTAATGTATGTGTTTCGTATATGATTTTTAAGTATATGTTCCGTGTATGTACTTCAGGTATGTGTTTCATGTATGTTTTTCGTGTATATTTTTCATGTATGTTTTTCGTTTTACATGCTTCACGTATGTTTTTCATGTATATTTTTCATGTATGTTTTTCATGAATATGTTCATGTGTTTTTCATGTATGTGTTTCATGCATGTTTTTCATGTACGTGTTTCATGTATGTTTTTCATGTATGTGTTTCATGTATGTGTTTCTTGTATGTTTTTTCATGTATGTGTTTCATGTATGTTTTTCTCGTATGTATTTCATGTATGTGTAATTTGTATGCGTTCTGGAGTTTAATGGTTTCAAGATGTAGCAGGCAAATCGGAACTTGAGTTAAAGTGCTATATACTACAATTAATATTCCAGCGTCCTTAGATATTTTAGATCTGCAAATCGATGCATCAGCAGCAGGCCATCTTGCTCACAACCGAGAGGCCTACAGAAGTGTTGTTTGGGAGGCAAAGTTCCGCAAGGGACATGCAAATGAATGAATGACAGATATTTTAGACGTTTCAGCGCCCTTAGATATTTTAGACGTTTCAGCGTCCTTAGATATTTTAGGCTTCCATGACCCTTAGATATTTTAGGCATTTTAAAACTCTGTGTCTCTCTTTTTCTTTCTTTGCCTCTCTCCTTGTATCTCTCTCTCTCTCTCTCTGAGGCTCTCTCTCTCTAAGCCTCTCTCTCTCTCTCTGAGCCTTTCTCTCTCTTTCTCTCTGAGCCTCTCTCGCTGTGTCTCATAACCTTTCTCTGCCTCCGTCGCTCTGTCTCTGTGTGTCATATGTATATCTTTCTGTCTATGTATCTTTTATGTTTGTCTCCTCGTCTTTGCTTCTCCTCCTCTCCCTCTCCTCCTCTCTCTCTCTTCCCCTCCTCCCCCTTCCCTCCCCCTCCCCACTTAGTCTGATTGCAGTTTCTATTTGAAACGAATGTTTGCAATAGACTGAGAGTTTGTAAATAAATGACAGAAGATAACGCCCACTTCTATGTCCAGTTCTTCACCTTTCCCGGAAAAAAACAACTTATTTCATTCATTCCCTCGGTCGTTTCCCTTCCCTCCCCTCCTTCTCTCACTCCCTCCCCCTTTCTGTGAGTCCCTGTTCCAAGAGTTAAAATAAGGTAAACCTGATCTATGCCTGCTTACGTCTGTTACTTCCGTTGGCTTGCCTCGTTTCCAGCTTCAGTAGAAACTTCCGGTACATGCGCAGAGCAGCAAAATTTCAGATAAGGAAGTGGAAATAAATAACGTGGGAAGTCGCTGAAGGCAGTGGTCGGTGGTGGAGCCCGGACATCAGTTTGACATTTGTCATTTTATGTGTTTTTTTTTTTGTTTTACATGCTTTAGACACGAAAAATGTTATCGCTAATTATTTTTTACTATAAGATTTGTATTTTTATCTGTCTTCTGCTGCTGGGAGCCATTTTAAAATCTTTCAGCTCTGTATATTTCTAGTTTTGCAATTCTAGCAGATAATTTATAATAACTAATAGCTGTGTCAGAAATGCAGATGAAGCCACTGACAACAATTATTGAGGAAAGATGCTGGCGATGGTTGGGACATGTGCTCCGAATGACTGACAACTCACTACCAAAAATAGCAATAAGATGGACACCACAGGGGAACAGAAGTAAGGGTAGAGCAAAAGAGACATGGAGAAGAACAACAGAGAGGATGTTGAGCAATAGAGGGCTCACCTGGGCAAGAGCGGAAAAAAAAGGCAAATGACAGGCATTTGTGGAAAACCCTTGCGGAAGCCCCATGTGCCATAGGCACTTAAGGTTCAGAGAGAGAGAGAATATCTGTGTGTTATTTACAATAAACTGAGCTTGAAAATGAATAATTTAGTCATCATCATCTTGTGCCTTCTCATCACGGAAGGTTGTCTGCAATGAATCTCCACTCTGCTCTGATTCTTCTCTTTATAGAGCACTCCGGCAACCTTGTCCCTTTCCGTCTCTCGATGTTGTCCACCCATCTATGTCGCTGTCGTCCTTTTCTTCTCTTCCCTTTCAATCTTGCCCTCAAGAAGTGTTTCCATTGACGTTACCATGCCTCTTGACATGTTCGGAGGACCTTAGTTGTCTTGTTTTTATGATCTTCAATATTTATCTTTATTTTCTTTTTTACTTCCAGCTGGTTCAGCAATTGTTTATTATCTTTTCTGTCCACGGGGTTACGCCCCATTCTTCAAAATATACCCACAGTTCTAGAGTCTCACTTTCCATTTCTGTTAGCTTATTCAAGATCGAGCAATTTATTACTGATAGGAACAGTTCAAATGTAATATCCACCCTCATTTATGCATGCGAAAGCTGGAAGAGAACTAAATAAATAGACAAGAAATTAGTCTCTTTTGAAAACAAATGCCTAATGAAAATAATCGGTATAAAGTGGAATTAATTCAAGAACAATGCAGAGATAACACAGATGAGCAAACAACAACCAGTCTCATGGGTGATCAGAAAAAGGAGATGGACATATATCGGTCACGTGATGAGAAGAAACGGCCAGAGAATCCCAAAACAAGCTATCAAGTGGAACACAACAGGCCGAAGAAAAAGAAATGGACCGCGTGAAACTGTAAAGAGGACACTGCTAAGAGAGGCCAAATTAGTAGGCATAAAATCCCTTGATGAGGTTGAAAAGCTCGCCAAAAAACAGGAAAACTTGGCGAACTACCATGCGAGCCCTGTGTGACGTTTAACGGCACGGGAAGGATGTCTGCAATGAATCTCCACTCTGCTCTGATTCTTCTCTTTATAGAGCACTCCGGCAACCTTGTCCCTTTCCGTCTCTCGATGTTGTCCACCCATCTATGTCGCTGTCGTCCTTTTCTTCTCTTCCCTTTCAATCTTGCCCTCAAGAAGTGTTTCCATTGACGTTACCATGCCTCTTGACATGTTCGGAGGACCTTAGTTGTCTTGTTTTTATGATCTTCAATATTTATCTTTATTTTCTTTTTTACTTCCAGCTGGTTCAGCAATTGTTTATTATCTTTTCTGTCCACGGGGTTACGCCCCATTCTTCAAAATATACCCACAGTTCTAGAGTCTCACTTTCCATTTCTGTTAGCTTATTCAAGATCGAGCAATTTATTACTGATAGGAACAGTTCAAATGTAATATCCACCCTCATTTATGCATGCGAAAACTGGAAGAGAACTAAAGAAATTAGTCTCTTTTGAAAACAAATGCCTAATGAAAATAATCGGTATAAAGTGGAATTAATTCAAGAACAATGCAGAGATAACACAGATGAGCAAACAACAACCTGTCTCATGGGTGATCAGAAAAAGGAGATGGACATATATCGGTCACGTGATGAGAAGAAACGGCCAGAGAATCCCAAAACAAGCTATCAAGTGGAACACAACAGGCCGAAGAAAAAGAAATGGACCGCGTGAAACTGTAAAGAGGACACTGCTAAGAGAGGCCAAATTAGTAGGCATAAAATCCCTTGATGAGGTTGAAAAGCTCGCCAAAAAACAAGAAAACTTGGCGAACTACCATGCGAGCCCTGTGTGACGTTTAACGGCACGGGAAGGATGTAAGATATAAGAAGTGGAGCTAAAAAGCAGGGAGTGTGAAATACTTCTTTACCAGACTCCACCACCATGGAAACTATGGCGATCCCTGTCCCTTTAGCTAGTTCAGACCTGTTACTGAGGGAGGGGGAGGGGCTATTAATAGAAAGATGGGGCAACATCCTGGCCAGCTATGGTCCGCTAACCTTGACTTCAGCATGTCAACTATGAGTCGCTAACCCTGACTTCAGCATGTCAACTATGAGTCGCTAACCCTGACTTCAGCATGTCAACTATGAGTCGCTAACCCTGACTTCAGCATGTCAACTATGAGTCGCTAACCCTGACTTCAGCATGTCAACTATGAGTCGCTAACCCTGACTTCAGCATGTCAACTATGAGACGCTAACCCTGACTTCAGCATGTCAACAATGAGTCACCAACCCTGACTTCAGCATGTCAACAATGAGTCGCCAGCCCTGACTTCAGCATGTCAATAATGAGTCGCCAACCCTGACTTCAGCATGTCAACAATGAGTCGCCAACCCTGACTTCAGCATGTCAACAATGAGTCGCCAGCCCTGACTTCCGCTTCTCTACTATGAGTCACCAACCCTGACTTCAGCTTCTCTACTATGAGTCACCAACCCTGACTTCAGCTTCTCTACTATGAGTCACCAACCCTGACTTCAGCTTCTCTACTATGAGTCACCAACCCTGACTTCAGCTTCTCTACTATGAGTCACCAACCCTGACTTCAGCTTCTCTACTATGAGTCACCAACCCTGACTTCAGCTTCTCTACTATGAGCCGCCAATCCTAACTTCAGCTTGTCAACTATGAATCGCCGACCTGCCAGAACAGACAGCCTGTCCATCCCCTGTCTGGTGATCCATCTTTGGCTGTCAGGCTGCTAACATAGAACACTGTAAGAAAGTGGGACAATGAACATCGCTGGCCTGGTGATGAGATGACAAGACCGACAGCTTGAGCAAGGGTCGCAGTGACCTGGCGGGAAGGCGAAGAAGGGAGGAAAGCGATACAGCGTTAAGTTACAGGTCTGTTCCCGACCCGGGGGGGGGGGGGGGCGCCGATGGTTTGGCCGAGTTATGATTCCCGGGTCAGAGAAGTACAGTTTTCCCTGACCCATCGAAGTTGCCAATGAACAGCTTCTTGTGTGGACCTGACCAGATGAACTTTGTCATTTGAGTCGTAGGTTCCGGGTGAGGTTGTTCCTGGTTGCCGAGGTTGGCACTCAGGTGGATGTGCTCCTTGTGTGGTTTGAGACCTAACAAACGTAGCAGACAATGTCCCACAACGACTTAAAGTCTTTCCTGGACAAAATATTGGCATAGACCAAACTTCTTGGAGAGTAGTTAGTTGTCTGAGAGTAGCTTAAATTTTTCTCAAAGCAGTTTAAACTTGTCCTAGAGCAGCATAATTGTGTCTTAGAACAGCTTAAACTTGTCCCAGAGCAGCATAATTGTGTCTTAGAACAGCTTAAACTTGTCCCAGAGCAGCATAATTGTGTCTTAGACCAGCTTAAACTTGTCCCAGAGCAACATAATTGTGTCTTAGAGCAGCTTAAACTTTTCCCACAGCAGAATAACATGTCATAGAACAGCTTAAATTTGTCCCACAACAGCATAAACGTGTCTTAGAACAGCTTAAACTTGTCCCACAGCAGAATAACATGTCATAGAACAGCTTAAATTTGTCCCATAACAGCATAAACGTGTCATAGAACAGCTTAAATGTGTCCCACAACAGTATAAACGTGTCATAGAACAGTTTAAACGTGTCCCACAGCAGAATAACATATCATAGAACAGCTTAAAGTTGTCCCACAAAAGCATAAACGTGTCATAAAACAGCTTAAAATTGTCCCACAACAGCATAAACGTGTCATAGAACAGCTTAAATATGTCCCACAACAGCATAAACGTGCCATAGAACAGCTTAAACGTGTCCCACAGCAGTATAAACATGTCTTGAAACAGCTTAAACTTGACTCAGAGCAGCATAAAAGTGTCTTAGAACAGCTTAGACGCGTCCCAGAGCAGCCTAAACCTGTCCCAGAATAGCATAAACTTGTCTTAGAACAGCTTAAACTTGACCAAGAGCAGCATAAACGTGTCTAAGAGCAGCTTAAACGTCTTCCCTAATAACTTAAAGTTGCCCCAGAGTATCTTGTACTTGTCCCAGTGTATCTTGTACTTGTCCCAGAATGACTTAAACTTGTACCAGAATAACTTAAACGTGTCCCATATTAATTTAATTTTGTCTCAAAACGGTTAAAATTGTCTCAGTGTAGGTTAAATGTGTCCCAGAGTACATTAAACGTGTCCAAGAGTATATTAAACTTGTCCCAAAGTACCTTAAACATGTCCCAGAATAGCTTAAACGTATCACAGAGTAGTTTAAACTTGTCCCAGAATACCTTAAACTTGTCACAGTGTACCTTAAACTTGTCACAGAGTACTTTACCCATGTCACAGAGTACCTTAAACTTGTCACAGAGTACCTTAAACCTGTCACAGAGTACCTTAAACTTGTCACAAAGTACCTTAAACGTGTCACAGAGTACCTTACCCATGCCACAGAGTACCTTACCCATGTCATAGAGTACCTTAAACATGTCACAGAGTATCTTAAACTTGTCACAGAGTACCTTAAACCTGTCACAGAGTACCTTAAACTTGTCACAGAGTACCTTAAACTTGTCACAGAGTACCTTAAAATTGTCACAGAGTACCTTAAACTTGCCACAGAGTATCTTAAACATGTCACAGAGTACCTTAAACTTGTCACAGAGTATCTTAAACATGTCACAGAGTACCTTAAACTTGCCACAGAGTATCTTAAACATGTCACAGAGTACCTTAAACTTGTCTTAGAACAGCTTAAACTTGACCAAGAGCAGCATAAACGTGTCTAAGAGCAGCATAAACGTGTCTAAGAGCAGCTTAAACGTCTTCCCTAATAACTTAAAGTTGCCCCAGAGTATCTTGTACTTGTCCCAGTGTATCTTGTACTTGTCCCAGAATGACTTAAACTTGTACCAGAATAACTTAAACGTGTCCCATATTAATTTAATTTTGTCTCAAAACGGTTAAAATTGTCTCAGTGTAGGTTAAATGTGTCCCAGAGTACATTAAACGTGTCCAAGAGTATATTAAACTTGTCCCAAAGTACCTTAAACATGTCCCAGAATAGCTTAAACGTATCACAGAGTAGTTTAAACTTGTCCCAGAATACCTTAAACTTGTCACAGTGTACCTTAAACTTGTCACAGAGTACTTTACCCATGTCACAGAGTACCTTAAACTTGTCTCAGAGTACCTTACCCATGTCACAGTGTACCTTAAACTTGTCACAGAGTACCTTAAACTTGTCACAGAGTACCTTACCCATGCCACAGAGTACCTTACCCATGTCATAGAGTACCTTAACCATGTCACAGAGTACCTTAAACTTGTCACAGAGTACCTTAAACCTGTCACAGAGTACCTTAAACTTGTCACAAAGTACCTTAAACGTGTCACAGAGTACCTTACCCATGTCACAGTGTACCTTAAACTTGTCACAGAGTACCTTAAACTTGTCACAGAGTACCTTACCCATGTCACAGAGTACCTTACCCATGTCATAGAGTACCTTAAACATGTCACAGAGTATCTTAAACTTGTCACAGAGTACCTTAAACCTGTCACAGAGTACCTTAAACTTGTCACAGAGTACCTTAAACTTGTCACAGAGTACCTTAAAATTGTCACAGAGTACCTTAAACTTGCCACAGAGTATCTTAAACATGTCACAGAGTACCTTAAACTTGTCACAGAGTATCTTAAACATGTCACAGAGTACCTTAAACTTGTCACAGAGTACCTTAAACTTGTCACAGAGTACCTTACCCATGTCACAGAGTACCTTACCCATGTCACAGAGTACCTTAAACTTGTCCCAGGGCAAAAGCAAACCAGTCATAGGACTCAGAGCAGAATCACGAGCTACAGAACAGCTCCTGACGATCAGCTGTAGCCTGTACAGGTCGGAAGAGCTGTTTCCCCTGTACTGTGTTTACCTCGTCCATCACGTTACAAGGACTGTGTCCTTCTGTCTCGCTGTGATAGAATAACTCTGTGACATGTCTTTGCTTGTCCGATGAGGCAATCAGCGACCCATACCTGATATGCTAGCGTCAGAGTTAGCGACCCATAGCTGATATGCTAGCGTCAGGGTTAGCGAACCACAGCTGACCAAGACCCTGTCCCACCTCTACCGTTGGTAACCCCAGTAGCAGGCTTAGCCTGGCTAACGGGGCTGGGATCGCCATATTTCCCTCATGGTGGTGGAGTCTGCTAAAGAAGCATTGCACACACCCCCCCGCTTTTTAGCTGCATTCAGGGACTGAAAAAGTAGCTGCCATAGCCCCGCTCCCACGCCGAAACGATGCGTCTCAACACCTCCACAGCATCGTCTGCAAAGAACACTAGCTCGCAGTTTACGGGTGGATATCACAAGGCAAGACAAAACAAGCCCCAGCAACCACACACACACACTGCTTAAAGACCCTTGCTTTACATGACATAACAAGTTATCAGGTGGCTACAACGGTACCTTGGCCATTTAAAGCAATGGAGAAAGCCAGGAGTTAAGTTAGTCTAAACACTGGAGTTAATAGAACAAGATACCCAGAGGAAGCCAAGAGTTAAGTTAGTCTAAACACTGGAGTTAATAGAACAAGATAAACAGAGAAAGCCAGGAGTTAAGTTAGTCTAAATACTGGAGTTAATAGAACAAGATACCCAGAGAAAGCCAGGAGTTAACTTAGTCTAAACACTGGAGTTAATAGAACAAGATACACAGAGAAAGCCAGGAGTTAAGTTAGTCTAAACACTGGAGTTAATAGAACAAAATACCCAGAGAAAGCCAGGAGTTAAGTTAGTCTAAACACTGGAGTTAATAGAACAAGATACCCAGAGAAAGCCAGGAGTTAAGTTAGTCTAAACACTGCAGTTAATAGAACAAGATACCCAGAGAAAGCCAGGAGTTAAGTTAGTCTAAACACTGGAGTTAATAGAACAAGATACCCAGAGAAAGCCAGGAGTTAACTTAGTCTAAACACTGGAGTTAATAGAACAAGATACCCAGAGAAAGCCAGGAGTTAAGTTAGTCTAAACACTGCAGTTAATAGAACAAGATACCCAGAGAAAGCCAGGAGTTAAGTTAGTCTAAACATTGCAGTTAATAGAACAAGATACCCAGAGAAAGCCAGGAGTTAAGTTAGTCTAAACATTGCAGTTAATAGAACAAGATACCCAGAGAAAGCCAGGAGTTAAGTTAGTCTAAACATTGCAGTTAATAGAACAAGATACCCAGAGAAAGCCAGGAGTTAAGTTAGTCTAAACATTGCAGTTAATAGAACAAGATACCCAGAGAAAGCCAAGAGTTAAGTTAAATACTGCAGTTAATAGAACAAGATACCCAGAGAAAGTCAGGAGTTAAGTTAGTCTAAATACTGCAGTTAATAGAACAAGATACCCAGAGAAAGTCAGGAGTTAAGTTAGTCTAAACACTGGAGTTAATAGAACAAGATACCCAGAGAAAGCCAGGAGTTAAGTTAGTCTAAATACTGCAGTTAATAGAACAAGATACCCAGAGGTGAAAGCGGATTCTTTGCCATCTGAATTTGCTGAATAAGTCTGTGGTATGAGAGAATGCAGCCATATTGATGAAGCCATATTTGGTAAAGCCATATTGATGAAGCCATATTTGGTAAAGCCATATTGATGAAGCCATATTTGGTAAAGCCATATTGATGAAGCCATATTTGGTAAAGCCATATTGATGAAGCCGTATTTGGTGACGCCATTTGTGGTAAAACCATATTGATGAAGCCATATTTGGTGAAGCCATATTTGGTGAAGCCATATTTGGTAAACCCATATTGATGAGGCCATATTTAGTGAAGCCATATTGATGAAGCCGTATTGTTGAACTCATATTTGGTAAAGCCATATTGATGAAGCCATATTTGGTAAAGCCATATTGATGAAGCTATGTTTGGTAAAGCCAAATTGATGAAGCTGTGTTTGGTAAAGCCATATTGATGAAGCCATATTTGGTGAAGCCATATTGATGAAGCCATATTGATGAAGCCATATTTGGTAAAGCCAAATTGATGAAGCTGTGTTTGGTAAAGCCATATTGATGAAGCCATATTTGGTGAAGCCATATTGATGAAGCCATATTTGGTGAACCTATATTTGGTGAACCCATATTGATGAAGCCATATACCTTACCCAGTGGTGATCAAGCTAAGACGTTATAACTGATCCTGCTCACCATTTCTGTACAGAGACAACTGAAAGGTGCTCACTCACCGGTAGCTTCCAACTGTGTCATTTATGTTCGGTTCTTTTTTTTTTTAGATGTAAGGAGCGAGATTCTTTAAAAATTCAGTAACAAAAAGAAAAACACAATTTTGGGGAAAAAAAAACTATGAAGTAGAAACAAAGGGAGTGAGATAACATGTCCCAGAATAGCTTAAACGTATCACAGAGTAGTTTAAACTTGTCCCAGAATACCTTAACTTGTCACAGTGTACCTTAAACTTGTCACAGAGTACTTTACCCATGTCACAGAGTACCTTAAACTTGTCACAGAGTACCTTACCCATGTCACAGTGTACCTTAAACTTGTCACAGAGTACCTTAAACTTGTCACAGAGTACCTTACCCATGCCACAGAGTACCTTACCCATGTCATAGAGTACCTTAAACATGTCACAGAGTATCTTAAACTTGTCACAGAGTACCTTAAACCTGTCACAGAGTACCTTAAACTTGTCACAGAGTACCTTAAACTTGTCACAGAGTACCTTAAAATTGTCACAGAGTACCTTAAACTTGCCACAGAGTATCTTAAACATGTCACAGAGTACCTTAAACTTGTCACAGAGTATCTTAAACATGTCACAGAGTACCTTAAACTTGCCACAGAGTATCTTAAACATGTCACAGAGTACCTTAAACTTGTCACAGAGTAACTTACCCATGTCACAGAGTACCTTAAACTTGTCCCAGGGCAAAAGCAAACCAGTCATAGGACTCAGAGCAGAATCACGAGCTACAGAACAGCTCCTGACGATCAGCTGTAGCCTGTACAGGTCGGAAGAGCTGTTTCCCCTGTACTGTGTTTACCTCGTCCATCACGTTACAAGGACTGTGTCCTTCTGTCTCCCTGTGATAGAATAACTCTGTGACATGTCTTTGCTTGTCCGATGAGGCAATCAGTGACTCATAGCTGATATGCTAGCGTCAGGGTTAGCGACCCATAGCTGATATGCTAGCGTCAGGGTTAGCGACCCATAGCTGATATGCTAGCGTCAGGGTTAGCGAACCACAGCTGACCAAGACCCTGTCCCACCTCTTGGTAACCCCAGTAGCAGGCTTAGCCTGGCTAACGGGGCTGGGATCGCCATAGTTCCCCCATGGTGGTGGAGTCTGCTAAAGAAGCATTGCACACACACACACACACACACACCCCCCCCCCCGCTTTTTAGCTGCATTCAGGGACTGAAAAAGTAGCTGCCATAGCCCCGTTCCCACGCCGAAACGATGCGTCTCAACACCTCCACAACATCGTCTGCAAAGAACACTACCTCGCAGTTTAAGGATAGATATCACAAGGCAAGACAAAACAAGCCCCAGCAACCACACACACACACTGCTTAAAGACCCTTGCTTTACATGACATAACAAGTTATCAGGTGGCTACAACGGTACCTTGGCCATTTAAAGCAATGGAGAAAGCCAGGAGTTAAGTTAGTCTAAACACTGGAGTTAACAGAACAAGATACCCAGAGAAAGCCAGGAGTTAAGTTAGTCTAAACACTGGAGTTAATAGAACAAGATACCCAGAGAAAGCCAAGAGTTAAGTTAGTCTAAACACTGGAGTTAATAGAACAAGATACCCAGAGGAAGCCAGGAGTTAAGTTAGTCTAAACACTGGAGTTAATAGAACAAGATACCCAGAGAAAGCCAGGAGTTAAGTTAGTCTAAACACTGGAGTTAATAGAACAAGATACCCAGAGGAAGCCAAGAGTTAAGTTAGTCTAAACACTGGAGTTAATAGAACAAGATACCCAGAGGAAGCCAGGAGTTAAGTTAGTCTAAACACTGGAGTTAATAGAACAAGATACCCAGAGAAAGCCAGGAGTTAAGTTAGTCTAAACACTGGAGTTAATAGAACAAGATACCCATAGAAAGCCAGGAGTTAAGTTAGTCTAAACACTGGAGTTAATAGAACAAGATACCCAGAGGAAGCCAGGAGTTAAGTTAGTCTAAACACTGGAGTTAATAGAACAAGATACCCAGAGAAAGCCAGGAGTTAAGTTAGTCTAAACACTGGAGTTAATAGAACAGATACCCAGAGGAAGCCAAGAGTTAAGTTAGTCTAAACACTGGAGTTAATAGAACAAGATACCCAGAGGAAGCCAGGAGTTAAGTTAGTCTAAACACTGGAGTTAATAGAACAAGATACCCAGAGAAAGCCAGGAGTTAAGTTAGTCTAAACACTGGTTAATAGAACAAGATACCCATAGAAAGCCAGGAGTTAAGTTAGTCTAAACACTGGAGTTAATAGAACAATACCCAGAGGAAGCCAGGAGTTAAGTTAGTCTAAACACTGGAGTTAATAGAACAAGATACCCAGAGAAAGCCAGGAGTTAAGTTAGTCTAAACACTGGAGTTAATAGAACAAGATACCCAGAGGAAGCCAAGAGTTAAGTAGTCTAAACACTGGAGTTAATAGACAAGATACCCAGAGGAAGCCAAGAGTTAAGTTAGTCTAACACTGGAGTTAATAGAACAAGATACCCAGAGAAGCCAGGAGTTAAGTTAGTCTAAACACTGGAGTTAATAGAACAAGATACCTAGAGGAAGCCAAGAGTTAAGTTAGTCTAAACACTGGAGTTAATAGAACAAGATACACAGAGAAAGCCAGGAGTTAAGTTAGTCTAAACACTGGAGTTAATAGAACAAGATACACAGAGAAAGCCAGGAGTTAAGTTAGTCTAAACACTGGAGTTAATAGAACAAGATACCAAGAGAAAGCCAGGAGTTAAGTTAGTCTAAACACTGGAGTTAATAGAACAAGATACCCAGAGAAAGCCAGGAGTTAAGTTAGTCTAAACACTGGAGTTAATAGAACAAGATACCCAGAGAAAGTCAGGAGTTAAGTTAGTCTAAATACTGGAGTTAATAGAACAAGATACCCAGAGAAAGTCAGGAGTTAAGTTAGTCTAAATACTGCAGTTAATAGAACAAGATACCCAGAGAAAGTCAGGAGTTAAGTTAGTCTAAATACTGCAGTTAATAGAACAAGATACCCAGAGAAAGTCAGGAGTTAAGTTAGTCTAAACACTGGAGTTAATAGAACAAGATACCCAGAGAAAGCCAGGAGTTAAGTTAGTCTAAATACTGCAGTTAATAGAACAAGATACCCAGAGGTGAAAGCGGATTCTTTGCCATCTGAATTTGCTGAATAAGTCTGTGGTATGAGAGAATGCAGCCATATTGATGAAGCCATATTTGGTAAAGCCATATTGATGAAGCCATATTTGGTAAAGCCATATTGATGAAGCCATATTTGGTAAAGCCATATTGATGAAGCCATATTTGGTAAAGCCATATTGATGAAGCCGTATTTGGTGACGCCATTTGTGGTAAAACCATATTGATGAAGCCATATTTGGTGAAGCCATATTTGGTGAAGCCATATTTGGTAAACCCATATTGATGAGGCCATATTTAGTGAAGCCATATTGATGAAGCCGTATTGTTGAACTCATATTTGGTAAAGCCATATTGATGAAGCCATATTTGGTAAAGCCATATTGATGAAGCTATGTTTGGTAAAGCCAAATTGATGAAGCTGTGTTTGGTAAAGCCATATTGATGAAGCCATATTTGGTGAAGCCATATTGATGAAGCCATATTGATGAAGCCATATTTGGTAAAGCCAAATTGATGAAGCTGTGTTTGGTAAAGCCATATTGATGAAGCCATATTTGGTGAAGCCATATTGATGAAGCCATATTTGGTGAACCTATATTTGGTGAACCCATATTGATGAAGCCATATACCTTACCCAGTGGTGATCAAGCTAAGACGTTATAACTGATCCTGCTCACCATTTCTGTACAGAGACAACTGAAAGGTGCTCACTCACCGGTAGCTTCCAACTGTGTCATTTATGTTCGGTTCTTTTTTTTTTTAGATGTAAGGAGCGAGATTCTTTAAAAATTCAGTAACAAAAAGAAAAACACAATTTTGGGGAAAAAAAAACTATGAAGTAGAAACAAAGGGAGTGAGATAACATGTCCCAGAATAGCTTAAACGTATCACAGAGTAGTTTAAACTTGTCCCAGAATACCTTAAACTTGTCACAGTGTACCTTAAACTTGTCACAGAGTACTTTACCCATGTCACAGAGTACCTTAAACTTGTCACAGAGTACCTTACCCATGTCACAGTGTACCTTAAACTTGTCACAGAGTACCTTAAACTTGTCACAGAGTACCTTACCCATGCCACAGAGTACCTTACCCATGTCATAGAGTACCTTAAACATGTCACAGAGTATCTTAAACTTGTCACAGAGTACCTTAAACCTGTCACAGAGTACCTTAAACTTGTCACAGAGTACCTTAAACTTGTCACAGAGTACCTTAAAATTGTCACAGAGTACCTTAAACTTGCCACAGAGTATCTTAAACATGTCACAGAGTACCTTAAACTTGTCACAGAGTATCTTAAACATGTCACAGAGTACCTTAAACTTGCCACAGAGTATCTTAAACATGTCACAGAGTACCTTAAACTTGTCACAGAGTAACTTACCCATGTCACAGAGTACCTTAAACTTGTCCCAGGGCAAAAGCAAACCAGTCATAGGACTCAGAGCAGAATCACGAGCTACAGAACAGCTCCTGACGATCAGCTGTAGCCTGTACAGGTCGGAAGAGCTGTTTCCCCTGTACTGTGTTTACCTCGTCCATCACGTTACAAGGACTGTGTCCTTCTGTCTCCCTGTGATAGAATAACTCTGTGACATGTCTTTGCTTGTCCGATGAGGCAATCAGTGACTCATAGCTGATATGCTAGCGTCAGGGTTAGCGACCCATAGCTGATATGCTAGCGTCAGGGTTAGCGACCCATAGCTGATATGCTAGCGTCAGGGTTAGCGAACCACAGCTGACCAAGACCCTGTCCCACCTCTTGGTAACCCCAGTAGCAGGCTTAGCCTGGCTAACGGGGCTGGGATCGCCATAGTTCCCCCATGGTGGTGGAGTCTGCTAAAGAAGCATTGCACACACACACACACACACACCCCCCCCCCCCCCCGCTTTTTAGCTGCATTCAGGGACTGAAAAAGTAGCTGCCATAGCCCCGTTCCCACGCCGAAACGATGCGTCTCAACACCTCCACAACATCGTCTGCAAAGAACACTACCTCGCAGTTTAAGGATAGATATCACAAGGCAAGACAAAACAAGCCCCAGCAACCACACACACACTGCTTAAAGACCCTTGCTTTACATGACATAACAAGTTATCAGGTGGCTACAACGGTACCTTGGCCATTTAAAGCAATGGAGAAAGCCAGGAGTTAAGTTAGTCTAAACACTGGAGTTAACAGAACAAGATACCCAGAGAAAGCCAGGAGTTAAGTTAGTCTAAACACTGGAGTTAATAGAACAAGATACCCAGAGAAAGCCAAGAGTTAAGTTAGTCTAAACACTGGAGTTAATAGAACAAGATACCCAGAGGAAGCCAGGAGTTAAGTTAGTCTAAACACTGGAGTTAATAGAACAAGATACCCAGAGAAAGCCAGGAGTTAAGTTAGTCTAAACACTGGAGTTAATAGAACAAGATACCCAGAGGAAGCCAAGAGTTAAGTTAGTCTAAACACTGGAGTTAATAGAACAAGATACCCAGAGGAAGCCAGGAGTTAAGTTAGTCTAAACACTGGAGTTAATAGAACAAGATACCCAGAGAAAGCCAGGAGTTAAGTTAGTCTAAACACTGGAGTTAATAGAACAAGATACCCATAGAAAGCCAGGAGTTAAGTTAGTCTAAACACTGGAGTTAATAGAACAAGATACCCAGAGGAAGCCAGGAGTTAAGTTAGTCTAAACACTGGAGTTAATAGAACAAGATACCCAGAGAAAGCCAGGAGTTAAGTTAGTCTAAACACTGGAGTTAATAGAACAAGATACCCAGAGGAAGCCAAGAGTTAAGTTAGTCTAAACACTGGAGTTAATAGAACAAGATACCCAGAGGAAGCCAAGAGTTAAGTTAGTCTAAACACTGGAGTTAATAGAACAAGATACCCAGAGGAAGCCAAGAGTTAAGTTAGTCTAAACACTGGAGTTAATAGAACAAGATACCTAGAGGAAGCCAAGAGTTAAGTTAGTCTAAACACTGGAGTTAATAGAACAAGATACACAGAGAAAGCCAGGAGTTAAGTTAGTCTAAACACTGGAGTTAATAGAACAAGATACACAGAGAAAGCCAGCGTAGAAAGAAAGAAAGTAGATTAAAATAATGAAAGAAAATAGCATAAAGTAAAAGAAAGAAAGAAAGAAGGAAAGAAGGAAAGAAAGAATGAATGAATGAATGAATGAATGAATAATCTTTATTTTTCAAGGGTAAAGAATTGGGCACCTTGAAAAATAAAGATTATTCATTCAAAGAATGAGGAAGAAAGAAAGAAAGAAAAAAAAAGAAAGAAAGCAGATTAAAATAAAAGAAGAATAAAAGAAATAGCGTAGAGTAAACGAAAGAAAGAGAGAAAGAAAGACAGAAAGAAAAGAAAGAAAGTAGATTAAAATGAAAGAGGAATGAAAGAAAACAGCATAAAGTAAAAGAAACAAAGTAGGATGGACGGAAGGACAGAGGGAAGAAAGAAAGAAAGAAAAGATTAAAATAAAAGAAAATGGCATAAAGTAAAAGAAAGAAAAAAAGAAAGAAAGAACAAAAAGAAAGAAAATATATTAAAATAAAAGAAGAATAAAAGAAAATAGCATAAAGTAAAAGAAAGAGAAAAGAAAGAAAGAAAGAAAGAAACGGAAACTCCAGCAAATGGCAAACAGCACAAGTTTAGAGACCGCGTGTTTACCACGAGTCTGTTGAAAGAACTTCCAGCCTGTAAATGGGCCACCACAATCCCACAAACTTCCGTTTTGCTGCCAGCTGCCAAGTTGTTGCTGGTTCAGACCCCAGGGCCCGCGTACCATGTTGTGGTGGGTTGGAGAAGAAGAAAAAGAAAAAATGCTGCAGGTTGCTGTGGGAGAGGACGTGTTTAATATTTTCAGGTAATATCAACTCTCTCTTTCGGGGGAAGGGGAGTATTTTCACTGATTGCCAAGCACCAGGTAACTATGAACATCTAATCGTGCAGGAAACAAATCTCTGGAAAAGGGGTTTTTTTTTCCCTTCTATTTCCCGTACCACTGTAAGGAAGCCATGTCTGTTTACATTTCCTTAGATAAAAAGAGGAAAGCGCTTAGAGATACTAGATCTATCTATCTATCTATCTATCTATCTATCTATCTATCTATCTATCTATCTATCTATCTATCTATCAGTCTGTCTGTCTGTCTGTCGTCATCATCATCATGATGTGCATGACAAAAGTACTGTCTTTGTTTCTCTGATCCAATAACATGTTGGTGTTATTGTTACAAAAGTTCGCTATCCTGTCCGGATGTTTTGATCTATCTATCTATCTATCTATCTATCTATCTATCTATCTATCTATCTATCTATCTATCTATCTATCTATCTATCTATCTATCTATCTATCTATCTATCTATCTATCTATCTATCTGTCTGTCTGTCTGTCTGTCTGTCTATATATCTATATATCTGTCTGTCTATTACCTACCTATCTGCCTGCCTGGCTGTCTGTCTGTCTGCCTGTCTGTCAGTCTGTCTGTCTGTTACATTTGAATTAAATAATCTTATCTTTTTGTAACTTTATGTAACTTTCAAGCGCCATATGTTGTCAAGATTTTTTAAGGACAATGCTGCTTTTGCAACTCTAATTCTAACTTCCTTTCTGGTGTCACCATCCTGGTCCAAGTAAGTGCCGAGGTATGCAAACTGGTCGACTTCTTCAACAGCTGTTCCTTCTATGTATATTTTTCCTTCTTGATTATTGGGAAGTTTCATTATGTTTATATTTTTCCTTGTTAAAGTCATAATTTGCCAGTAAGTGAAGTCAGGGTATCTGTTTTTTCTTGCACCGAATTCACATTGTCACTGATAAGAGTTATGTCATCTGCAAAGTCAAGATCTTCCAGCTGGGTCTCAATGTACCAAATCAATGCCCGTTTTAACTGCGCAGCATTTTTTTTCATTGTAAAGTCTATGGCAGTTCCAAAAAGCAAGGGAGATGGTATACTTCTTTGTCGATATGGTGCAGTACATGAAAAAGTGAACAAGTGCTTCGTTGGAGAATGGTCTTCTTCTGCTTGCAGGTGTTTGGTGGTAGAGCAAATAAAACCACCAACAGAAACACTCGTGTAAGAGTGTCTGAAACATCAGAAGTCTGTCCCTTTACATGAAGTGGAAGAAAGTTTTGATGTTGAAAAATTCCAGTATTCGAAAATTTGAACAAATAGTTGATGAGCGAGTGATAGGAGATTAAATAATAGATTGTGCGTGGGTCGATTTTGTGTGTGTGTGTGTGTGTGTGTGTGAAATAACAGGTTGTGCTTGTTGCCTGGAATAACAGAATTTATGTCTGAAACATCAGATTGTATATCTGAAAGAAATGATTACATGCCTCATATTACAAATCACATGTATAACATATAATAGATTCTGTATCCGATATAGTACACACGTTTGTTGTATAGTGAAATATATGTGGAATAGGATATTGGTTGTGAAACGAAATATGTTACCACTACTTATTATTATTGTTATTATTTGTTATTATTAATAATAAATTAGATAGTCCTACAGGCTTAGATATTAAGACTTAAGCATTAACTAACAAATTTGCTGACATATTTTTTATGACTTAAAGAAAGTAACACATTTTTTTTCTACATATTTCATGTATTAAGAGTTAAGTATTAAAAGTAACACATTTTTTTTCTACATATTTCATGTATTAAGAGTTAAGTATTAACTAACAAATTTGCTGACATATTTCATGTATTAAGACTTAAGCATTAACTAACAAATTTGCTGACATATTTCATGTATTAAGAGTTAAGTATTGACTAACAAATCTGCTGACATATTTCATGTATTAAGAGTTAAGTATTAACTAATAAATTTGCTGACATATTTCATGTATTAAGAGTTAAGCATGGACTAACAAATTTGCTGACATATTTCACATATTAAGACTTAAGCATACACTAACAAATTTTCTGACAGATTTCCGTATGTTAAGTCCATATGTTAACACCATAAGTCCAACTTGGTGACATAAATGAATGGCTTACTGAAATGGCAGGAAACTTTACCAAAATATAAATACAATTTTGTTTTTCAAGACAGAATGGTGTATGGCTGGCCTTCCAAAAATAGTGGACAAAACACTTTACTAAGAAAAAAGTAAAGTAAAGATAGTCCCATAGCAAATGCCGTAGGGGGTGAAGCGTTAGAGACCTCATTATGCTGGGCCATCAGCGTATGAGGTAGGGTGACCAGTTCCTTTCCTCGCTGCCTTTACTTCCCAGATTTTCTCTGGTACCCATTTTACGAGGCTGGGTCGACCTCGGGGCCGTATTGGTCGGAAAAAAAATCCCGCTCAGCTGGGGATTCGAACCCTCGACCATTTGGTTGCTAGACGAGTGCTCTAACCACTACTAAGAAAAACAAAAACAAAATCAAGAGAATGGGCGTCACTAGAAGCACGGATACTCATTGGGGGACAAGTTGCCTAGGCACGAAAAGGCAGGCCACTATCACATCAGCCACTTATTCTTATAATGTAAACACGAGGGAAGTTTTACAATCAATAATTTCAGTTGTATTTTCCATGAAAACGTGCTGAATACGGACAAGCTTTCATAGAAAGAGATCAGGACAAGAGAGGAGAGGGGGGGGGGAATGGAGAGAGAGAGGGAGACGGAGAGAGAGAAAGGGAGATGGAGAGAGAGAGGGAGACGGAGAGAGAGAAAGGAAGAGGGAGAGAGAGGAAAAGAGAGACGGAGAGAGAGGGAGACGGAGAGAGAGGGAGACGGAGAGAGAGGGAGAGAAAGAAGGAGAGAGAGAGGGAGACGGAGAGAGGGAGAGAGGGAGGAAGAGAGAGAGGGAGAGGGAGAGAGAATGAGAGAGAGGGAAGGAGAGACGGAGAGAGAGATGGAGAGAGAGATGAAAAAACGGAGAGAGAGAGGGAGAGAGAGAAGGAGAGAGAGAGAGGCAGAGAGGGAAAGAGAGACGGAGAGAGAGAAGGAGAGAGAGATGAAAAAAGGGAGAGAGAGAGACAGAGAGAGGGAAAGAGAGACGGAGAGAGAGAGAGAATTTCCTAGCCTTCGTCTCAGTTAAAGGTTCTTCTGCTCATTCACAATCAGCGCGGGGCAGCGGAAAAAACCTCCTTTCCCTGTGGCCATTTTCCTCTAGCATACTCCCACATACACACCTGTGTCGATGTGCGTGCGCGCGTGCGAGTAACAGTGTGTCTACCAGTGCGTCCACCCCCCTTCCCCCCCCCCCCCCCGTCTACCTGCCGAGTGAGCACTGCAGCCCTCGCACCAACCAGTCCGCGGCAAACTCCGTTACTCACCTCCTGAAAACTTATCCAGGTCACCTACCCGTCCTTCAGCCATCTGTTACTACCAGCACCAGCTCTAGAATTTCTGCCAGCAAGGGAACTACCCCCTCCCTCCCCCTCCCCCCGCCTCTTCCTTTCGGCAACAGGATGTAGGGTAAGGCAGGAAAAATCTTCCCAGGAAATGGGTCTTTTTTTTCTTTCTTTCTTTCTTTTTTTTTAAAATAACCTTCCCCCCCCCCTCCCCCTCCATTTTTTTTAACAAACTTCTCTTAACAAACTCCTGTAGCAGCTACATCTGTGCTTGGTTTCTCTAACACGTAAATGAATTTTTTAAGTCATGCCCCCCCCCTCCCAGTTCCAAAATATATCTCTTCATTCATAACAAAAAGTCCAGCTACACTGCTAGTCTAGGAAACTGGGAATGTCGTGTATGAAGGAAAGAGAGAGGAGCGACGAGGAGGAGATGGAGGATAAGAAGAAGCAGAATGAGGATAGATGATAATGTCGAGAAGAGAAACGGTAGAAAAAAAAAGACGAATACTAGAAGAAGAAGAAGAATAAGAAGAAGAAGTAGGAGAAGAAGAAGAAGAAGAAGAAGACTAGATTTTTAAACAAATCTTAACTATGCATAGTTAGAAAATTAGACTAGACAGGGACTAAAAAACTAGACTACAAGTCTATATTTTCTTCTTCAATTCACTAGGAACAGTCAGTGAAACTCACTCCGATTCAGAACCACACCGCAAGATATACACTGGAGAGAGAGAAGAGAGAGAGGGGGGAGAGAGAGAAGAGAGAGAGGGAGAGAGAGAAGAGAGAGAGCGAGAGAAGAGAGAGAAGAAAGAGAACAGAGAGAGAGAAGAGAGAGAGGTCTGAAGTTATGATGAGATCGTACAAGAGAGCAGATCTGTCTTAGTTAGTTCGTGGCTATATCCAGTTAGTTCGTGCCTCAATCCAATTAGTTCGTGCCTCTATCCAGTTAGTTCGTGCCTCAATCCAATTAGTTCGTGACTCTATCCAGTTAGTTTGTGCCTCAATCCAATTAGTTCGTGCCTCAATCCAGTTAGCTCGTACCTCCGTCCAGTTAGTTCGTACTTCTAGCTAGTTAGTTCGTGCCTCTATCCAGTTAGTTCGTGCCTCAATCCAATTAGTTCGTGCCTCTATCCAGTTAGTTCGTACCTCTGTCCAGTTAGTTCGTACCTCTAGCTAGTTAGTAAGTACCTCTAGCTAGTTAGTTCGTGCCTCTATCCGATTAGTTCGTGCCTTAATCCAATTAGTTCGTGCCTCTATCCAGTTAGTTTGTGCCTCTAGCTAGTTAGTTCGTGCCTCTATCCAGTTAGTTCATGCCCCTATCTATTAGTTCATGCCTCTAGCCAATTAGTTCTTGCCTCTTGCCTGTTAGTTCGTGCCTCTAGTCAGTTAATTCACGCCTCTAACCAGTTAGTTCATGCCTCTATGCAGTTAATACATGCCTCTAACCAGCTAGTTCATGTTTCTGTCTTGCTAATTCATGCCTCTAGCCAGTTAGTTCATGCCTCTATCTAGTTAATCTGTGCCTCTATCGAATTAGTTCATTCTTTTATTCTGCTAATTAATGCCTCTATCCAGTTAGCTCGTGCCTCTAGCCAGTTAGTTTGTGTCTCTAGTCAGTTAGTTCGTGTCTTTAACCAGTCAGTTGGTGCCTCTAGCCTGTTAATTCGTGCCGCTATCCAGTTAATTCGTGCTTCTATCCAGTTAATTCGTGTCTCTAGCCAGTCAGTTCGTGCCCCTAATCAGTTAGTTCGTATCGTATCTTTAACCAGTTAGTTTGCGTCACTAACCAGCTAGTTTGTGTATCTAGCCAGTTCGTATCTCTAACCATTTAGTTCGAATCTCAAACCAGTTAGTTCGTGCTCTAGCCAGTTAGTTTGTGTCTGTAGCCAGTTAGTTGACGTCACTAGCCAATTAGTTCACGCACTGGTCAGTTAGTTCCTGTCTCTAGCCAGTTAGTTCCTGTCTCTAGCCAGTTAATTCTTCCTTCTGTCCATCTAATTCGTGCCTCTAACCAGTTAGTTCGTGCCTCTAACCAGTCAGTTAAAGCTAGAATAATCAAGGGCAGGACACCATTTATCCAACTTAACAAAATATGGTCATCTAAGAACATCAAAACAAGAACCAAACTTAGGCTTTTCAATACAAACGTAAAGACTGTCAGAGACATGGGTTATGACCAAGACAATACGACAGAGGATACAAACATTCATGAACTACAGCTTGAGGAGGATTTTAAACATTAAATGGCAGGACAAGATCAGGAACGAGGAGGTCTGGGAAAGGGCAGGACAAGAATCAGTGAACCTACAAATCATGTCTAGGAAGTGGAGGTGGATTGGCCACACTCTGAGGAAACCCGATACCAGCATAGCAAGACAAGCACTGACATGGAACCCTCAAGGAAATAGAAAACGAGGAAGACCTGGACTTAGTTTGGAGAAGAGAAATTATGACAGCGCTCAGAGACAAGAGATACACATGGAAGGAAGCAGAGAATAATTCCAAGATCGGGAATGACTGGAGAGCCTTTAGCCGTGGCCTATGATCTCAAGGGAGTAAAAGGCGATGATGATGATGATGATGATGATGATGGTGATGATGATGATGATGAAGATGATGATGAACCAGTCAGTTCATGTATCTATCCAATTTGTTTGGCCATCTCACGAATACACAACTCTATAACGACCCACCAGTCAGTCTAAATAAATTTCGTCTAAACTTGGTCTAAATAAACCACAAGAAGCCAAAACTCTTGGCTCTGCCACAGTCCGACCGTTGTCCATTCTCTTAGAACCCATTCTGGAGACCTACACTCTCTCCAGCCCTTGTTTATAACATGGGTTTTCATGAAAGGATTTCTGAAGCCAATGGATCCCAGCGACTGGACTGGCTCTGTTGAAGAAACAAAACAATCTTAGCATCATCTTGTTCCATGTACTGCATTATTTTTACTGCGGGGTCCACAGCGGTTCTCAAGATGGAAAAAAGACGACGGGATGGTCCGCTTTCAAAAATACGTAGATTAAGAACCGCTGCCGTAGAGGGACTTAACAGGGGAGGGAAAGAAGAAGACGAAGAAGGAAAGGAGGGGACGGAAGAGGAAGAGGAGGGGGAAGAAGAAGAAAGAGGAAGAGAAGGGGGAAGAGAGGAGGGCAAAAAGAAGAAAAGGGAGAGGAGAAGGAAGAGAACTAGGAGGCGGGAGAGAGAAGAAAAAGAAGAGGAGAAGGAAGAGAAGAAAAAAGAGGAGGAGGAAGAATGAGAGAATTAGGAGGAGGGAGGAAGAGGAAGAGGAAGATGAAGGGGAGGATGAGGAGGAGGAAGATAAGAAAAAATAGTAGGAGGAGGGAAAAAAGAAGAAGAAAGGTAGAAGAAGTAAGAGAAAAAGAAAAAAAGGAGGAAGAGAAGAAGGAAGAGGAGGAAGAGGGGAAGGAACGAAGAAGAAGAAGAAAAAGGGGAGGATTAGGGAGAGAAGGACACTGCTGGCGAGAGTCTTCAGATGCCGC
The DNA here is from genome assembly GCA_009760885.1 of Achatina immaculata. Taxonomy (NCBI): domain Eukaryota; kingdom Metazoa; phylum Mollusca; class Gastropoda; order Stylommatophora; family Achatinidae; genus Lissachatina; species Lissachatina immaculata. The sequence continues at coordinate 26,176,371 of CM019700.1, forward strand.
GCGTGGAGTGAAACTCCTCCCGGCCAATGAAGAAAATGCGAAAAACCAATTAGGGTTGCCGTGCGGCGCCGCTGTGAAAAGGTGATGGAAAGGATAAAGTGAAGCTTAATCGGTATGTCCAGTAGTCTCGGTTGGGCATAAGGCTAACAGCCTTATCCTGGGACCTATCTAGAGGCAACTCCAGATGGGAAAAAAAGATATCGTTATAGAAACTCGCAAAGAAACCAAATGAGCATCAGGGATGCCAACTCCGAAGAGCTCATACGTCGGCCCCAAACATGTGACAAGGATTGGATTCTGGAATGTGAGAACGATGGCAGCACCAACAAAAACTACTCAGGTCATCAAAGAAATGGAGAGATACCACCTAGACATACTGGGCATCAGCGAAATGCGATGGCCAGAAGCAGGTAAAAGATCGGCGGAAAACGGTAAGTTAATAATACATTCAGGCAGAAATGACGGTAAAATCCGGGACGGAGTGGGCATTATTATGTCAAATGTAGCTGCAAAGAGCCTCGTAGAATGGGAACCGGTGAACAATCGTATAATAAGAGCAAGATACAACCTACGACACGGAAGAATGACAATAATACAGTGTTATGCACCCACGAATGATGCAGATGATGATGTGAAAGACGGAAAAAGAGGCACACCGCGTGAAACTCTGAAGAGGACATTATTAAGAGAGGCTAAATTAACAGGCATAAAATCCTTTGATGAGGTTGAAAGACTCGCCGAAGACAGGAAAAATTGGCGAACTACTTTGCGAGCCCTATGTGATGTTTAACGGCACGGGAAGGATATAAGATATAAGATAAGATAAGTAGTCTCGCCGCGAGAGCTACTCATACCACGGCACCTCTGTTCTTGAGGCCGGCCACGTCCGATATACACCCATACTGCCAAACCGGCTTAAACCAGGGATGAAACTTGGCTACTTATGTCACGGTACCTCCGCTCTAGAGGTCGGTCACGTCCTAAACACGCCCATATTGGGATAATACGCTTAAACCGGCTTAACCCAGGGGTGAAACTTAATAGTGGCGAGGATTCGTCCTCCTGGACAAAAGCTCCGTCATGGTCAGAACTAGAAAGTGTAATGGCCACGACCACAAAATGTTGAAGTCGGAGACACTGGATCAGTGCAGTGTATATTTACCTTTCACCCGGGGAGGATGTATGCGTATCCTAATCACGCTGAGATTTTCCGGTGAGAAAGTCCACCTCTAGGCTGGATGGGCAACCACCTCTCACTCATCAGGGATATACTGATATCCAAACCACATCGAGGTTTTCCCGTGAGAAAGCCCAACTCTTGACTAAACTGATGCAAAGAAAACCACGGTGTCACGCAATCCCGCTTCTGCGATCCACCAAGAATTCAGGACCAAGCCCCACTATACTCTGAACCTCCTGTGATCTTCTCTAGGATCTCTTGTGGCCCTCTCAGGGAGGAGTAAACTCAGTAGGATCACGGGGCGATCTTGGTGGTAGAACCGAACCAAGAAGAAGAAGAAGAACCACTGCCGATTTCACCGATTCCATTACTGATAGTTTAGACCCACACCTAATCTTGGTAGATGAAACTTAAACTAACAAACCAGTAAAGAAGCAAACTAGGACACCAAAAAATTACCTTCATCTTACAAGAGATTTTTCTATTATTTTCCTATCAATTATTTTCTCACTCTGTGCCTATTGGTGGCATACCGCCATGTTTTTTACCATATGGTACCCTGTGTGATAACCCCTTTACAGCATTTCTCAGCCAATCGTTGGCTTTCACTTTGTGCTCTACTTCGTCTATCTGGGCGCATTTTGTGCCGAACTTTCTGACAGCGAGGAGGTCAAAAGGCTAAGTATATATATATTTTTCATATATTTTTCGTAGTGTTATCTGTTGTGCTGTTTTTGTATGTGATCCTTGAAAAAAAAAGCGCTTTTGTCGAAATATTGGGTTGTTGTATGTCCTTTTGGCCTTTCTTCTTTCCGTCCACTTTCCTCACTCTTTCTATCTTTTTTTGTAAAACCGTGCCGTACACTCTTATCTATTTTCATAACTATCTTTCCCCCCCCCTCCCCCAAAACTTCAGCACCGCAATGTTATTATCAGGTACGGATAAAAATGCCTCTGCTGTTGCCTAAATCTTTTCACTCCCACGTTTCTCTCTCTCTCTCTCTCTCTCTCTCTCTCCTCTCTCTCTCTACTGCGGGGGATATAAACTTTATGGATGCCTACAATCCTATTCCTCCTTCCTTTTCTCACACCGCGTTTGGAGCGAGGTTTTTCTATTACCTGGGATGTTTTCAAAGAACCGGAAGTAGACCCTACCTATGTTCCTGGATTTTTATTATTATTTGGGGGGGGGGGGGAGGGAGGGAGGGGAACTGCAGACAGCAAAATTATGTTTTCAGTTCCCTCACCCCCCCCCCCCCTCTCGGATTTGGACTAAATTTATACTGAGGCGGACGTGAGAGCTCTCTCTCTCTCTCTCTCTCTCTCAAAACTTGGGCCAGGCCAGAAAGTAAGAAAAAAAGATCAGACAAGATCAAGGGCCGGCAGTTAAAATGAGAAGAGGACGCACGTCAGGGAGGCGGATGTAATCAGGCGTTGTCTGGAGAGAAAAATGTAAGAGAGGACCGGGGGGGGGGAGGGGGAGGGAGGGAGGATAGCAAGGAGAGGGCCATTTTCTTTTACTATCCTTTTCCTGTTTTCTATCATCCTTTACTGTATTATATTTATATTTTCTCTTCTTTTCTTCTAATGTTTCTTCTCTTTCTTTCTTGTAATGTTTCTTCTCTTTCTTCTTGTAATGTTTCTTCTCTTTCTTCTTGTAATGTTTCTTCTATTTCTTTCTTGTAGTGTTTCTTCTGTTTCTTTCTTGTAGTGTTTCTTGTCTTCTTTTCTTCTAATGTTTCTTCTCTTTCTTTCTTCTAATGTTTCTTCTCTTTCTTCTTGTAATGTTTCTTCTCTTTCTTTCTTGTAGTGTTTCTTCTGTTTCTTTCTTGTAGTGTTTCTTGTCTTCTTTTCTTCTAATGTTTCTTCTCTTCTTTTCTCCTAATGTTTCTTCTCTTCCTTTCTTGTAGTGTTTCTTGTCTTCTTTTCTTCTAATGTTTCTTCTCTTTCTTTCTCCTAATGTTTCTTCTCCTTTTTCTTCTAATGTTTCTTCTCTTCCTTTCTTGTAGTGTTTCTTCTCTTCCTTTCTTGTAATATTTCTTTTATTTTTTCTGGTAATGTTTCTTCTCTTTCTTTCTTGTAATTTTCTTCTCCTCCTTTCTTGTAATTCATTTTTATCTTCTCTTCCTTTCTTGCATTGTGTTTATACATTCTTTCTTCCTTCCTTATAATGTATTTATACATTATCTCTTCTCTTCTTTTGTAATGTGTTACTATTTTCTCTTCCCCCCCCCCCTTTGTAATGTGTTTTTATCTTCGCTTTTCCCTTCCTGTAATTTTTCCCTCTATTTTCTCTATACATTCTCCCTCATCATCATCATCATCATCAGGTGCCGTGCCGACTGGCGTTGGCTATTATGCTTCTCCAGAGTACCCGATCCTTCATGCAGGCCATCAGTTCAGTTGGTGATCTCCTCTCACACCATCCCGTCAGACTGTCCAGTATCATTTCTCTTGGTCTTCCTCTTGATCTTCTTCCTTCTATTTTTCCTGTTGTTATAATATTTTCAATGCCCCCTCTTCTCATTGCATGTCCTATGAAAGTACATTGTCTCTCTCTTATCTTTCTGACAAGGTTTTTTGTCTCTCCAGCTCTTCTCATACATTCTCCCTACCTTCCTTTAAAGTGTTTCTATCTTTTATCTTCCCTTCCTGTAGTGCGTTTCAACCATCCCTCTTCTCTTCTTGTAGTGTTTCTACCTTCCCTCTTCTCTTCCTGTAGTGTTTCTACCTTCCCTCTTCTCTTCCTGTAGTGTTTCTACCTTCCCTCTTCTTTTCCTGTAGTGTTTCTACCTTCCCTCTTCTCTTTCTGTAATGTTTCTACCTTCCCTCTTCTCTTCTCTTTCTGTCTTCTCCCTTCCCTTCATTGTGTTTCTACTTTCTATCTTTCCTCTGTAATGTGTTCCTTATCTTCTCTCTCCCTTCCTGTAATTTTTTCGTATCAATTTACTAGTTAAGATGAAAAAACAAAAGAATTTTTCCCTTCCAATTCTGTAGTTGTCAGAAAACTTAATGCTTGTATTTTGATTGTTAAATACATGTTCCATACTACAGATAATGTTATCTGTTATACTTCTGCTCTACTCGTGTTATGAAATTGTTATACTTATGATATACATCTGCTACGTTTCTGTTATACATCTGTTAAACATCTGTTACACATCTGTTATACACCTGTTATACTTCTGTTATACATATGTTATACATCTGTTATGTTTCTGTTATACACCTGCTATACTTGTTATACTTCTGTTATACATCTGTTATATTATGGTGATAGATTAATGTTTTGCTCTCTCTAGAAAGTAATTTTCTACTCTTTCAAAAAGCACTGTTCCTCTGTCAGCAAAGTCATATTTCTCTCTGACAATAAAGTCATATTTCTTGATAAAGTCATATTCCACTTCATGAACAAAATCATGTTCTTTTTTCTATTAGTAAGATCATGTGCAACTCTATCAGTAAAGTCATGTTTCTCTCTATATATAAATAAAGTCATGCTTCTCTCTCTGTAAATAAAGTCATGTTTCTCTCTCTCTCTGCCAATAAAGTCATGTTTCTTGATAAAGTCATATTCCACTTCATGAACAAAATCATGTTCTTTTTTCTATTAGTAAGATCATGTGCAACTCTATCAGTAAAATCATGTTTCTCTCTATATATAAATAAAGTCATGCTTCTCTCTCTGTAAATAAAGTCATGTTTCTCTCTCTCTCTCTCTGTCAGTAAAGTCATGCTTCTCTTAATCAATAGAGCCATGATCTCTTTGTCAATAAATTCATGTTTTTCTCTCAGTAAAGTCATGTTTTTCTCCCTAAATAAAGTCATGTTTCTCTGTCTCTATTCCTCCCTGATTTTAAAATCCTGTTTCATGCGAGTTATTTTTAAACATTTCTTACTTAATTAGCATAACTGCTCTTGTCATATAATCTCTCACTCTAAATTTCTTCTGTTCTACTTTTCAGCCTTTCACGGCTTCTCATCTCTCATACTCCTACAGCAGTGTTTCCCAAAGTGTGGTATTTGTGGCCACACACTACTATTATAGCTTTGTATATTTTTATACAAATGTTACATGTCCTTTCCAGAGCGTTTGTTTCTCTCACAAAATCCCTGAATGCAATACGGTCTTGCGCAAGTTGACCGGTGTCTTGCAGGGACACATCTCAGACTTTCCATGATGTCCTGATTCCACCTGCAGCGATGTCATCCCTTTTCTCTTTTGCCAGGCAATAAGTCTTCTACTAAGAACCTCCCCAAGCTATTGTGTCTCTTGATGCGGCCGAAGTATCTCAGCTTTCTAAGTTTTATGATGCTAACGAGACAGTTTTCTGCGACGCCTAATCCCATCAATATCTCTTTACTTCAATTATTGAGGAAAGACGCTGGCGATGGTTGGGACATGTTCTCCGAATGACTGACAACTCACTACCAAAATTAGCACTAAGATGGACACCACTGGGGAGCAGAAGTAAGGGTAGACCAAAAGAGACATGGAGAAGAACAACAGAAAGGATGTTGAGCAATAGAGGGCTCACCTGGGCAAGAGCAGAAAAAAAGACGAAGGACAGGAAAACCCTTGCGGAAGCCCCATGTGCCCTGGGCACTTAAGGTTCAGAGAGAGAGAGAGAGAGAGAGAGAGAGAGAGAGAGAGAGAGAGGGATCTCTTTAATTGATTTTCATTCTATCCATGATATTCTAAGTGCCCTTCAGTAACATTTCATTTCAAATGCTGTTATTCTTTCTTTTTTTTTTTAGCGACTGTCCAGGTTCAATCATTTTCATCAATAGCGACTGCGTAGCGGAAATCAAAAGAAGACTAGCAGTTGCATCACATAAACTAGCTCAAATGAAGAGTATGTGGCAGGATACTAACAAAAAAAAGACAAAGTTATGTTTACTAAGAGCTTACATATTCCCAATGGCAACGTACAAACGTGGATCATGGACACTCAGCAAATCACCAGAAAAGAGAAGCAAAATGA